>CALSCR010000088.1:0-14501 GCA_943704495.1 Pigoraptor chileana
TCTGCTGTTGTGTCGCATCTATGCACACACACACACACATACATACACACACACACACACACACACACACAAACAACACACACACAACACACTGATATCTGTTCGTATTCCATTCGCACTATGGTGTTGATAAGAACAACTCGCTCGCACACAAATTGCCTCGACCCAACACACACACACACACACGCACACACAACACATAACATATAACATATAAGAATTGGTATCTGGTCATTCCATTCGCACCATGGTGTTGAATAAGAAACATTTGGTCGCACACAACTGATATCTGTTTCGCACTATCCTTGCAGCGGTGGGGCGGGTACCGAGTTTTATCGAAAGCGGTGGAATTCGATTCGCATCATGTACCTCACTACGTTTCTGACCAGCATTGCCTTTTCGATTCTCATGACTAGCCTGTGGCCGTTCTTGGAGAAGGAGGTGGGGGCTTTGCCGAGTCGGTGCTTACCTTAGATGCGTAGATGCTTGCTCGACCTATATTATGTTTTCTTTCGAGCCGGCACACTAACTTACGCTCTGTGGCTTCGATTGATTGTGGGTATGTGTATTCGTTTATGTCGGCACGTGCTGTGTCTCTCTGTGGCCTTGTGGGTCTTTGTGTCTCTGCGGGGCAGCTTGGGGGCACAGAATCGTTTCTCGGCATGGTTGTGGGCGCATATAGCCTGGGCCAGACAATCGGATCGCCCATCTTCGGCTATTGGTCCAACGCCCGTCCGTACAGAGAGCCGCTCATTGTGTCGACTGTGATCAATGGACTTGGCAATGTGATGTACTGCTTCTCAAAGTGGCCCGCACACCACAACACGTGGTTTCTGTTGGTCGCGCGTTTCATTGTCGGCTTCAGTGGAGGTGGGTTATTGTCCTTGCACCATCGACTATGCTGGTCACGTCCGATGCGTTGTGTGCTGCGCCATTTATTGATGCCATGAATTCTGCTGCACATGCACGCGCACTACCTCTTGTCCTCAGGCAATGTGGCAGTGAGCCGCGCGTATGTGTCAGGTGCGACGACTCTTGCGGAGCGCACCCACACGATGGCCATGCTGAGTGCGTGTCAGGCGACAGGGTTCATTGTGGGGCCTCTCTTTGGCGCCGCCTTCTCCGCCCTGCATCCGGGACTGCAATACCGCTACTTTGAGTTCGACTTATACACGGCGCCGGCGTATCTGAGTGCGGTCCTTGCCATAGTGCAGCTGGTGCTGATCATTCTCTATTTTCACGAATTTCAACTCGACGAGAGTGGCGCGCCTGTCGACCGCTACGCACTGCGGAAGACCAAGCTTGAGGCGGAGGCCCGTTCACGTGCGCGCGCCCGCAGCAGCAGCCTCCCGAAGTCGGCATCGGTCGACGAGCTGACTGGCGAGGACGGTCTGGACGACGGTGATGTCGAGAAGGATGGTGCGTGTGGTATTCATTTCATGTTGCTGTCTTCTCGGCGCGCGCGTGTTCGCTATCAGCCTATATTGCAAAGGGGGTCGCTGTCAGTAATTCACGGGGGGTCTCTGTCTGCATATATTGCACTCAGCTTCTATTACACGGGGGTCATAATGCACATATTGCGCGGGGGGTCGTGGGCATATCTATGTGCGATGTGCGATATGAGTGCTTGTGTATTTGGTGCGTCCCACTGTGTGCAAGTGGACCGTTTTATAATAACATATCCCACTTCTGTCGTTTGTTTTGTGTCCCCGTTCAGGTGACGCATGCGTTGATCCTGCTTCAAAATTCAAGATTGACTATGCCACGTGCGCCGGCTGCATCGTCATGTTCTTCATGATTATTTTCGTGTTTGCGCTGTATGAGACGTGGGTACATTGTAGCCATGCACCTTGAATGTGTCGCACTTTGGCGTGTTTGCGCTGTATGAGACGTGGGTACATTGTAGCCATGCACCTTCAATGTGTCGCACTTTGGCGTGTGGCCTTCCCGACAGCCATGTCCTCTCTTACGTATCATGTGGCACGGACATCGCGCAAACCACACTCAACATCTAATTTATTATCCACTGCTACCTTTTTGCCTCTATCATTGTGCGTGTGGTTGTTGATTCCATTCCGCAACAGAATCGGCACTCCGCTCGCAATGAAGGAGTATGGGTGGTCTGACACAAAGGCTGACTTTTACATGGGCATTACGTTTGGCGTGGCGGGTGCGATTTCCGTCGTTGTCTTCATATGCATCCGCCCGCTGACGGAGCGCTACGGCGAGCAGCAGCTATTCACGGGCGGGCTCGTCCTGATTTTCATTGGCTTTTTGATTTATCTCCCATGGGGCCCTCCCAGCTACACGGACCCCACCGGATGCACGCTGAGCTGGTGCGCGTCAACGCCGCAGCTGCCCATCTACCAGTTCTTCATCGGCTGCGTGTTTGTGGCCATTGGATACCCGGCGTGCACCGTTCTTGTCTACATTATGTACTCGAAGATTGTGGGGCCGGGACCGCAGGGAACGTCGATGGGCATCATCTCGATGGCCGGCAGCGGCGCGCGCCTTGTGGGGCCGGTGTATATCACGAACATATTCCGCTACCAGGGACCTCGCGTGGCCTTTGCGTCCGTTGCGGGGATGATCTTTGTTACGCTCTTCGTCACCATTTTTAGCTATCGCCGCCTGCACTATCCCGGCGTGCGAATGGGCACAAAGAAAGAGGCGCTGCTCCGGCCCAACGCCGCGCAGACCATCGCTGCGACTGGTGAATCTGTGCCCGCTCATTAAAGCGGGACAATAACTGTGATCATTTGAAACTAAATCTTCTATTCTGGGCTTGATAATATGGACTTATTCGTGTAATAGCAGGGGTACTAGCAGGGATACAGAGGACCCCTTGAGGTTTTTGTAGTACAAAGGAGTGCAGAGTCCCCTGGATTTACAGCGGTTGTGATTGCGAGTCACGTGAGCATGCAGAAATCAGTGCGGAAAAACTCGGCTGGCTTTTGTTTCAAGTTTGTACCAGCCGAGGGGGTCCGCCGCTTCAGTCCTCATCAGAGGCCACTCGGTGTTGCCTAATCAGAAGCAAACTTTATGTGGCAATAAGTTTACAGATCGTAAGGAAACCAGTAAGCAGCGCGCTTTCATACCTCACCGTCTTGTTGCAGTCGGCCTTGTGTGGGATCAGAATGAAGATCGACGGTGCGGTTGCTCTTATTACGGGCGGAACGGGCGGTATTGGTCGCGCTGCGGCTGTCGCTCTGCTTCAGCGTGGGGCGAAGGTATGGGACACCCTCTCCAGTACCCTGCCACCGCATCATGTTGAGCCTCCAACGGCTCCTTTGGGCATCGCATGACTTTCTCCTGGCCCGCCCTTGTTATCATCTCACCGTTTGTGCAATGCTCGTTGCGCTTACACTTCTCCCTTCAGGTACTCCTTGTTGACCTGGATCCCAAGCAAGGGAATGCGGCAGAGAGTGCGCTGAAAAAAACATATGGGGACGACAAAGTTGCGTTCGTCGCGTGCGATGTCGCCGATAAGGACTCGCTGGAAGGTATGCATTTTTGGCACATTACAGTGGCGCGTGCGCAGAGAGCGGCTCTGTAAGGTAGTTCCACATCGATAGCCACTGTGAAGAAACTGTCCTTGTGCTCTTAAAAAATAGTAGGATGACCACTTACTGATCAACATCAGGTGTGTTATGGTGTCGCGTTCGGGTCAGTGTGCATTGATGCGAGAGGGGGCACTATTCGCTTTGTTTGCCAGATGTGTCTGCTCTGAGGAAGGGCGCCATCCTTAAATATATTTGTGAAATAGGATCCGCCCGATAGAGTGCAGTACCTATATATAGTATACAGTCCCCCCTCTCTCACCCACTCACCCGTCCCACGCTTCCCGTACGCTTGCACTCGTACATTCACCACACCCCGACACTCCCCTCATTCCCCTCGTCGCTCCTTGCACGCAAAAAACACATATACTCTCGCACACACGCACACACGCACACACACACACACACACATAAACACACGCACACGCTCTCGCCACTCCCTCGCCTACACTTCGCCAACCCCAAACAGATTCCTTTTCGCGCGCATTCACTCGCTTTGGTCGACTGGACATTGTACTCAACAACGCCGGCGTGGGCGAACTCTCTGGGGACCGATGGACGACCGTTGTGGATGTGAATCTGACGGCCGTTATACGCGGGACAGCACTTGCCCTCGAGGCGATGGAGCGCACAAAGACAGCCGGTGTCGTTGTTAACACAGCATCGATGGGCGGGCTTGCACCGATGCCCTTCTCTCCCATCTACTGCGGCACAAAGCACGGCGTCATTGGTTACACCCGGAGGTGGGAGGTTTGTTCTTTCAAAGGTGACGCGTTGTTTGCATTGCTGCTCAACGTAGGGACTGATCGCAGTTTCGACATATGCGTGTGGGCATTCTGTGTTTTTGATGCTTTTTTTGGGTGCTCTGCAGTGTTGCACAGGCACTTCACGGGATGCGATCGCCAATCCGCGCCAACGTCATCTGCCCCTCCTTCACCGATACAGCCCTCGTGCGGGACGGCATGGCGGTAAACAGCGTGTTCAAAGCTGTTGTCGAGTCCCTTGGGCCCCTGATTGATCCGTCTCTTGTGGCGACGGGCATCGTGCAGCTCATTGAGGACGACACGAAGAACGGCGCAGTGATGCGCGTCACGGGACAGAACGGCATCGACTATCAGCAGTATGGCGGAATGGCCAAACGCTCTGCCGCGGCTGCAGAGAAGCCGGGCTCGAAGCTCTGAATTTTTTAGTTGCTTCAATTCCTCCGCCAAAATGTTACTGCTCACTGAATAATGATCATCGACTCACGGTAGTCAATCGGGGCTGGGTGTGCCTCTCGACTACTTCGTGCTTGCTGCTGTTCGTTACATAGGATCGGGTATGTGCTCCTAGTACGGCAAGATTCAATCGGTGGCAGGCATATGCTCGCAGTTACAGTCGCGATCAAGCCCACAAGCTCATGAATACAACCGCATGTTGAACCCGTAGTACTGAATGAGATCTTATTTCTGTAACTTTAAGAATGCCGCTGCCTTTGCCGCCGCCACCAGTTTCAAAAGGTATGCGGACCGTGCCTCAATTTGTACGGCGTCAAAAGTGACCCCATTGCATCCAGATCAGACTCAAACATCGAGTGCACTGGCTGACTTTACGACGACACGATCAAGCTGGTGGACACAGAGACCAACATGTATGGTTTTCACTTGTTAGTTTGAAAGACGGCGTGGCATTAAATCGGGACCGGCACTGGCGTCGCATGCGTGCCCTGCCTAGTCCGGCAGCCGCCGGGCCTGTTACGTACTGCGACTAAACACTGCCGCCGGGCACCGCCAGCACTTCCATACCGGACACAGTCAATCAGTTCTGACTGTCCCCCGTGAACTGATCTCCAGTCTCAACAGACAGTGGGCCGCGACGCCGCCCCGGGGCGGGCACTCGGCTGTCAGACGACTATGGAGGCGCCCAGGCCTGAGCCCAGGCTCTGGACCAGGCGGAGGGAATCAACTTCACTGAAGCGCCGGGGAGCTCTCTGTGATGCCGGCACTGAGCGGCCTGAGTTGTGCCGATGCCGAGGACTGACAGCGGCACTGAGCCCCCGGCGGTGCCCCGCCGCCGACGCCGGTCTCCTGATCCACAGGCAGCCGCCGGCCGTCAATCAACTCCGGCTGAGTGTCAAGATTTCCTACCATGGAATGCACAATTCACCTTCGAAAAAACGCTGAAATCGCCGGTTGAAACTGATGAGACTGTACTGATCAATTCTGTCATGCCGGCTCACTGAACGGAACTGAGCGGTGCGCACGCTCTATTCACTGAGTCATCGATATATATCAGCTGGACTCTACGCTTGCATCTGACGTCCTGTCGTTGCGTCGGTTGACTGATCATGCCGCACTAGTACTGATTGGATACTATACCCATGTGCCAGTGCAGCAGCGCCGTCGTACACGTTTGGCGGAAAGGTGGATCTGGTGTGCCTGGGTACGGGAGACCTCTCTGGGGGAATCTCGCATGTTCTGAAGGGCGCAGGCGACGGAAGTGTGCTGTGCAAGACGGTCGGCGACGACGCATCCACATTTCTCACTTGCGGCGGCCGCTATGTGCTGAGCTCTCCCAAGGAAGGGGATGTGACGGCGATATCTTACAAAAATTTGCCGAGGCTGTTGACGGCGCGAGTTACGTGACAGTGTGGATTGACCACACCGGAACTGTAACGGTAAGAACACTGCTTCAGTCAACATGCACCGGGAGGCACTGTTTAATGACAGAATCAGTTTCGGTATATGGCCTTATCAGATGGCCATTTACAGTACATACCAGACGCAGTGTTTGTCCATGACTTCGGTCGCCGGTGCAGCTGCCATTGTATCATGATGGGATTGGGAGCGTGCCACGCCGGCGGGGAGCAGCTCAACTGTAGTAGATGGAGAGTGTTTAGGGATTTCTGGTTGAGTCGGGAGTCTATTTCTGTTGCAACCCACTCACTGGCGTGCCTGGCTGAATCATGTCTGTTTTGGCTGGTGAATTTTATACATTTGTCTATACATGCAATTAGGTGGCGTTCTCTGAGGATGAGCAGGGCGAAAATATTGTCGGCACCTCTGCACTCTCATATGATGGCCCTGCCGCCGAGGATGTGTCGGGCGCCGGGTATAAGTCTGCCGTCGCCTCCACAGACTCCATTATCTGTCGGGTGGCTGTCCAGCCCATGTTCATTCAGGTCAAGGGTGAGTCTGGCTGATCGCGGTACATTCATGTGCAAGCCGTGACACGTGCGGCCGCTCGCAACTGCGTTATAATAGTCCAGCTAGAGTAACTAAAGGCTTGTGTGTTATACCTACGTATGGATGTTCCGATTGCAATGTCATGATGGCTTTCAATTATTCGTATATTCACCGTGACTAAAAGGCTGCCACTGTCCCGTGCTGTCGTGAGCCGTCCGCCCAGTCACCTGTTTACAGTAGTCGGATCATACATACTCACATACTTGGCCGGACAACCCGGTTACCGTAGTATCACTGAGACATTTGTTATTATGATGCATCGGGTGCCAGTTTCCCCCATGGCAACTGCAGCAGTTACTTCTCAGTGATCATTCAGTGAGATTGTCAATGATCGGTTATACTTTCCACTGCACTAATGCTGTCATGTCATGCTGCGCACCTGTCATGTCAACTGAATGCAGCAGATTCGAAAAACGTTTGCGAGAAGAGTGCATATGGATCGAATGATGGTGCAAACTCCCCTCGAGCATTGGATTGCAAGGTGACGGTCACCGGCGTGTCTGTCGTCTCTGAATTGAGCGACACTGCCGATGCCGGAGCGAAGGTTGCTTGCCTCATCAGTTCGCTCCCGGCAAACACGGCCGCGTAGTGCGACCCATCCAAGGTGTATTACGCCGCGCACTTAAGCATTTACGTCGATGCCGAGGGCGTTCAGTACGACTGCTCGTGCTCCACGGGCGACCCGTTGGTTTTTGGCTTCAACAGTGGCGCTGCGGCACTTGTGTGCGAACAGCCCTCATTCGCTGCAACAGTGAATCAGTCAGACGCGTAGTCAAGACTGAGTCGCCGACGACAGCACTGGGTCGCGACTCGGCACAGGACTCTGATGACAGTCAACGGTTATTGTCTTTGTGGGCGCCGGCCCGTCTATTAATCGTGTCTGTCCATTGATGCCGATATTAACCATTCGGCCGGCCTGAATTGTCATGATTTTACATGAATGTCTCTTGACTAATAAGCGCCGGCGCTCCGTCAGTCAGTCTGAGAGTGAGACATCTGTGTGTCGGCGGTGCACTCCGCAAGCCCGATTGGAAGTGAGCCATGCTAAGTAAGTACAAGAAGCCGGTTGCCCTCTCGCCGGCGGCGGCGGCTACTGTCAGACTCAGTGGCGCCGGCGTGATCGGATTGTAATGAAAACAATGGGTTGGGATAATCTGTCGCCATTTAATGTAACAAAATTGCTTCCAGTCGTGGGGTCCCTGCAGACTGGTGCGAATTGTGTGTTCATTTTGCGAATTGTGTATTTTAATTTAACATTGTGCATTCAATAGACATTTGATATGGTAAACTGAATATTCGACTTGTTGGGCTCCGGTGTCACGAACAGCGCTAACAGCAGCTGACGTGTCGCCTTTGTTGAGACGTGCGCACAAAACTCGTCTGATCTTGCAGAAGATCTTGAGTATGTAAGTGCCTCACAACACTGTCCCATGCTAAGTGACTGACACTGAATATTGCACATTGCAGACGATGGAAGTAAGCATTTCGATTCAGAATAAATGGGGGCAGATAATTATAAAATTGCAATCGCTTTATGTACAAATAATGGTGCCGCGCGATAAGACCGAAGAGAAAAATATAAATTGAACGGGAAACAGAAATGAAAGCTTGATGTTGTTGAGCACCAGCAATCGTGGAGGCGCGGCAGGTGGTGGATGCAGCACGTACACAGCGATGAAGCTGTGGCACCCAAACACACACGGAATAGTAGAAATAAATGACATGTGAAGTCCGATTGCAGACGGCGCGGCAAATGCCATGGTGCCGCGGAAGTGTGTCACGGCAGACAAATACAAACAGATTAGGAACAGTAACACACATGGATTGAGCCGTTCGCGACAATGCGACACTTCCGGAAACGGCCGTTTGCTCACTGAACGTAACATCCGCCGGGTCCCGGGGGTGCGTCGCGCGCGTGGGCGTCCACTGAGGGAGCGGCCACATACCCGCGCTTGTTCATAATGCAGCGGAACGTTGACATACGGGGTGCCGCAGCGTCCACATCAGTGACCTCGCGCGGACTCCACAGGCGCTCAGCGACGGCGGCGGCACGTGGCCACGTGGTTGCCATGAGATCGCCGGCGTCGACCGTCTCTCCCCACATGCAGGCCTCGCCGCCGACAACAAGTGCCTGCTGGGCAGGGTCCGATATCTCGTCGAGGGGCTCGTTGGCGTACATTTTCTGCCACGTGACATCGAGGGCGTCGAGATACCAGTGCTGCGAATCGCTGAGAATGCCGTGGTATCCTGCAGCAACAACCTTAGCGAGCGTGTTGTGGTCGAGCCACACGTGGATGATCGTGCTCGGGTCCAGCTTGCCAGTGTCGCCAAAGTGAAGGAAAACCTCCTCCCAGTGCACCGGAGTGACGCCGTTCTTCAGCGCCGCCTTTTGCGCCAGGAGTACAGAGTAGAGATCTTATTATCGAGGAAGGCAGGATGATAGAAATGCATAGAGTCAAGTTGATGAGCATATGAAAACATTAATGCAATGATGTTGGTGCCAACACAAGTGGGTCTAGTAGGTCTGTAACAATGGAGAGATTGAAAAATGCACTCACAGGCGTCAGATGCATCGGTGAAGTTCATCGTCTTGAGCCATGCAGCAATGTGGGGCTCCTGGTTCCAGCAGTCGAGACCGACCTGCGTGTGCGTGTGTGCGTATATGTGCGCGTGCCAGGATGTGCGTTATGGGTCAATGTGAGTGCAATAATTCGAATTTTAACAGATCGGTGTTTGGTTGTGTTGACCAGACGAAGCATGCACAATAGCTCGACATGCGCATAACATTCCACAAACAAATAGCACAGCACGACACAACACAGCACCGTGACATCGACGGTATAGTGCAAAACAATAGGTGTTGACCATTCAGACCAGTAAGTGAGTCCCTGCTAAAGTGCGAATTATGACGACAGACATACCCTCGTGCGCACACACTCGCAGCCGTCAAGCACAAACACAAACACAAACACACACACACAACAACAACACGGATACGGATACACGCACTAATACACACACGAATACACACGGAATACATACGCACACACACATACAAACGAACACACAAACAAACACACACACATACACACACACACATATGCATACATATATATATATATATATCGTGCGCACACACAGACGCACATAAACGCAAGTTGACCATGTCTCATACCTCGTCACCGCCAAGATGAAGGTACTCAAAGTTGAAAGTACTGTTTGCGCCACCAACAAAGTCATCCACGACGGCTTCGAGCTGCGGCGGATCGAATGGTGGAGAATGTACGCAGCAGGGCAAAATAAGCGATGTGCACACACCGTCGGTCTATCACAGGAGACTGCCAAATTGGGCCGCCGCAATGCAAGGGTGAACTCAGCACTCGGAATGGCACGTTGCTTCAAGCAGACAATATTACACACCACGAGCACGGCCCCAACATGAACGCAAACACCATACACACACACACATGCACACACGCAGATATACACAAACTCCCCGACACACGCACAACATAAATACACACGCACACACATAAATACACACGCAGACACACAAGTATACACGCAGCACCAAGTGACGATACAAGCACAACAACATAACAGCGCCGGAAATTACAAAAACAAATTCGCAGCGCAGCCCACTTACGCACCGCCTCAAAGCTTCCGGGGACGGACGGGTCGAGGCCGGGTGTGTTCCATTGCTGGCAGGCCGAGAGCGTCGAGTGCGTGCACAGCTCGGGGTATCCGGCGCAGAAGCCGCGCGTGTGCCCCGGGAAGTCGACCTCAGGCATCACCATCACACCACGCATGCGCGCGTACTCGACGACGGCGCGCACATCGTCAATCGTATAACGCTCATACGCACTGTATGCGCCCGCCCACAGCTTGGGGCGCGAGGGCGTCTCGACGGGGAAGGACGGATCATCGATGATATGCCAGTGAAGCACGTTGAATTTGGCAAAGGAAAGCGCATCCACAAGATTGAAGATGTGTCGGATGGGGAGAAAGTGGCGCGAAGTGTCAATGAGCAGGCCGCGGTACTTGAAGCGCGGGGCATCCTGGATGGACCACGGGGCGCCCACAATCTCATACTGCGCGCTCTCGTAGTTGTAGTGGACGAGCTGGCTGAATGTCTCCAGCCCACGAAGCACTCCAAACACAGTCGTGGCCGTGAGCTTGGCCGGGCTGCCATCGGCGGGGATGTCGAGCGAATACGACTCGTCCGTCTCAAGCGTTTGCGCATCCGATAAGTCCGCACACTCCACAACCAGGCTGTTCAGGGCGCCGTCCTTCGCATGCGGCATCTGCGAGGAAGTGTGGTCGAAAATAATTCCGTTGTAGCGCTCAGCGGCGGCGATGAGGATGCGGGAGGGGGCGACCGCCGGGAACTCAAAGCGAAAGGCCGGGGCGCTCGTGACGGCAAGCGTGGCATTGCCGCGCGTGAAGGCGGCGGGGAGAGGGACCACGGGGATGTAGGCGTCGGCGAACTTAATTCCCTGGGGAGCGCTTTGGGCGGCGCCGCTGGGACTGCTCTTGGGGCTGCTGCCAAGGGGGCCGAGGGTGAATCCAACGACATATCCGCCAACAAACAGCGCCACCGCCATTGCCGCCAGACCAATCAAAATACCCGCACGGCGACTGCGGCGGCGCGCATTCTGCCTGCGGATGCTGAGTCCGTTGGCGATGTAGATGCCGGGGGTCAGGAGAAGCGCATTGTCGTCCTCGCCCTCGCTGTTGCACCGGCGCACAACGGGCTTGAGCTCCGCAGCGCCAAACAAATCGACGCGGTGCGCCATTTCCGCTTGGATTCTTCCGTAATGTCGTCGCTATGCAAGCTACGTGCGTGAGGATTAGAAGCGGGTTGTAATAAAAACGTGTTGTCTTATGGAGTTTGATTTCTAGGTTGGTGTCGTCAGGGGATTCGTTTTTGATTGCAACCGCCAGACTCGTGCGTGGATAGTGTGGAATGCACTCTCTGAGATGCTCATACAGAGCCCATAGTGAAGGCACAGTGGGGTCACTGCGCAACTGACGCATCACGTGATCAGATGCCGTGAGTTACCCGTGTAACAAATCGGCTTCCACTACAGACTCGAGTAGTCGTCATCCACCAATAAATGCACCGACGAATGCCGTGTCAGTCCTGACTTTACGCTCCTGTCACACATATCTCCACCCGCACTCTAACATTGCTGAGCAACCAAAACAAGCACTGAGAACTTCACTCACATCCAGTTTGGATGGACCGGTAGAGAAAGAAGAAAACGCACACGCAACGCACGCACGCCAATGCCCCCACAACGAACACGCATGGATGCATTCACTACAAGTTCAGACTGAATTTCATACTGCAAAAATCAGTGTCAGGTTTGAATCAACCGCCATTCACGTTCATTGCCAGTCGAACTTCCCGTCGGCCTTGATCTTACGGCGCCGAAGCCCATCGCTGAACGCCGCGCGCAAATTGACATAGTTGGGCTCATCCGAAAATTGCGTTGCAAATACGTGCGTGAAAAGCACTTCCAGTTCCGCTGCAGGGTGCGAGATGCCGCACAAATGCAGAAACAACACGCGAAAAACACACACGACAGGACAGCCGTCAGCACTTCAATGCATCAATGCCCCAAATCCAGAATCGGGTGACAAGGGTCCAATGTCGCCCAGCAAGTGCGGCCACCGACAGATAAATACATACACATACACATATTGTTCAGAAACGGTCACGGCGGCAATCAGCACTCACCCGGATGACCCTCGGGAAACTTCGTCTTTGGAAAGTATGACGCCAGCGTCGGTTTCACGGCCTTAGACAGTTCCGACTTCATTGCGAGAACTCGGCTCTTGTCGGAGGCGACGTCGGCCCACGGGAGGGATCCCCGGTACCAGCGCAGCAGCAAATAGCCCAGACTTTCAATGTCGGAGCGGCGCGCAATTGCTGCGGAGTGGCAATAAGTTTGGTTTGGTTAATGGTACACACAGAGAGCGTCCTTGTGTGCAAACATCATGCATGACGCTCAGCACACAGCACACAGCACACAGCAGCGTCAACACCCACACGCGCCCTTGTGTGCGTCGATGGACATGTACTCGGTCGTCCCATTGCCCTTTCCAGGCGCCTCCCGATATGGTATATGCCCGGAGCTCTGAAAGCGGTACATGTCGACGAGGCCAAAGTCGACAAAGTAGGCGAGGGATTGCGATGCACCCGCGCCGATCATCACATTAGCTCCCTTGACGTCGCCGTATGTGTAGGACTTCGAGTGGATGTACTCGAGAGTGTCCAGCTGCATGGCGAGTAAATAAATGCAGGGAGTGGGTGTGGGGTGTAAGTGGTGTCGAGTGTAATGGATGTGGAGTGTGAGTGGGGTGTTTAAGAGGATGTGGAGTAAGTGGGTGGAGAGTAAGTGGAGTGTATGTGCGCACATACACACGGGTATCAGCAGTAAATTGCAAACAGTATCCCACACACACATAAAAGTATTGAAAACAGCAAGCAAAACAATGCCAACAATTGCCGGTGATTAATCTCGAATGTCACCGTCAGCAAAACTGCACAGTGCAAACAGTGCAAACGCACAAACGAACACAACAACCAATTGCGGTGTGCGTCCACACACACACACAAGCTGAGATATGCAACTGCGCACACATGCACTCACCAGCTGCAGCGCCAGTGTGTTGATAGTCTTCGGGGTGAATCGCTCACCGCACTGCTCAAACAGCGCGCTGAGGGGGGCGCCCAGTCGATCAATGACAAGAAACGTGTATTTTTGGGCGCCCACCGAGTGCTGTCCAAAGCTGTGGTACACGGGAATGCCCACGTGCTTAATGCCCGGATGCGAGCGGACATATGCGTGCACTGCGCGGGAAATGACGACGGGCATTGCATTGGGTGTTCTTGTCAGCGGATGTGTCTCATTACAGTGGTGAGATACATGCAAATAAAATCACACGGGCAGTTCATGTGTCCATGTGTGTGGCAGTATTCCCACGGTTGATCATGACGGAGTACAAGACGAACAATTGTGCTGTCCACCGCACATGCTTTTCCCTCTCTCGCGCATACATATACATACATATGTACCTACACCGACATACACATGAACACGCACACACATGCAAATGGACCCGTTTTCGTGGCTCACACATTCAACAAACCAAATGCACGTAATGACCCCCGCCGTCACGAGCACCCACACATACACACACCTTCCTCCTTCCTGCCGGGTCCCATGTAGAACTTCGTCTCAATGTCCATGGGATTCGCGTTCTTAGTGACGGGCTCCTAATCACAGTGCACACAAAAGTAACAATCAAGGAAAACAAGCGTCTTTTGTACACATGAAGCAACATGTATATCCACAAACACAAACAGTGCGCAGTGTGAAAGTCCACAGACTCATGTCGGAATCAGCCCGTAATGTGTGGATACGGCCTTGATGACGTGCACTGCATCGCGCCCCACCACAATTCCCTTGGGAGCAGCTGCACGTGACAGTTGTTGCGCGCAGAATTAAGAGCAACGAAACTCCGTGTTGGTACACTCACAATAGCGCTGTTATGTGACAGCATCATACGCAAACTACACACCCACCAAGGAAAACCTCGCCAAAACCGCCTTTGCCAATGGCCTCGCCAAGCACCCACTCCTTCTTGAACGCATCCACAAGTGTCGTGCCCTTGTCCAGACCGGGGATAGTCGCGCCCTTCCGCGCCG
>CALSCR010000095.1:0-18041 GCA_943704495.1 Pigoraptor chileana
GACAGACACAGCTGTTCTGCAAAATAACGGCCCCATTCCATACACATCCTATACTGAAGGCAGGCGACGAATAAATGATGTCATGGTTTGGCCATTGCAACACTGCCTCTCTCTCAGCCAATCACAGGCGACCTCACACGGAGTGGTGATGTCATGGGCCATTCTTAGTAACAGACATGATGTCACGGTTAATATGAAGTCCCGAGCCACATTTGTTGAACTATGATGCACCAGAACTGAAACCCCGAGCAGCTGAGAGAGAGACAGGCCAGATCCTTCCACCATCCCACTTCTGTGTGTTAGTCTGGCGAAATGCCGACGTGGCTCCCCGCCGTGCCCGGCCGTGCAGCTTAACTGGTGCCGCTGTCTGAGTCGCCTCATTGACTCCGCCCGGGCGGCCGCGGGCCGGCGCGGCGCCGGTCGGCGGCAGTGCCGGCAGTGAACCACCGGCAGCACAGCCGTGCAGCTAGTCAGGTCAGTGTGGGTAATGACATTGCAGCAGTGCTCATGACAACTGTTGTGGCAATGCCTGCAGCATCACTGTCCCAGTGCGACCGCCGCGGCGGCTGAGCCTCAGCCGGATCGCCCAATTGTCCAGCGGCGGGGCGGTCGCCCTGGCCGCCCTCGGCAGACTGGCGGTGCTCACTGCTGACGTGTGCCTGCGGCTTCCAGCTTATTCCACGATGGTAGCAGTGCTTGCGCTGTGCCGCCGCTGTGATTCCGGGCCACGGCCAGTCGGCCCGGCGGCAGAGTCAGCGCCGAGCCGCCGTTTGCTGACTGGGATAGTATGCGGGTACAACGGTATAAAAGCGGCGGGGATCCATTCAAAGTGGTGAAACTAATTCAAAACTGGCTTCAAAACACAAAAAAAAATTGCTATTAGGTCGATAAACGTAACCGTACTAACGTTCCACGGCTCGCCATTTCATCTAATTAATATCCGTGCGCGGCCCAGTCATGCCTCTATTCGAACTACACATCGGCATCGACACGGCGACGGCCGGCGTCACAAATGCGCAAATGGCATCTACGGAGGAACTGTTACATGCGTGGTGCAAAACGCATCTGCCGGCGCACATCAAGGCATATTGGATTGCAATCACTCATCGTGCCAACGTGAACGGCGACACCCGTATTCTACAAACCGCAGAATATGTCGCTTGCCCGTCATTCGATGAAGCGATGCGCATGTTGAAACAACGTGTCCACTCCTTGCGCGCATACGGCTTGCCGGTGATGCGCGAGAAGATCGAGTGTGTCGCTGCCGATTGCTCAAAGATCGCGGAGAAGCCGACCTACTTTGAGCGGCATGTCGTTGTGCGCCGGGTGGGTGATCTCCCATTTGAGGCTGAGCATGCACTGTGCATGCACAATCTGGCACGATCCATCGACCACGGGGGTGCTGCGCCTTCCTATAAGGACGGTATTGAAGTGCGTCGTCGTTATCTCAATCAGCGCTTTGCAACCATCGATGCGCTTCGATCCGCGCCTATCCCGGAAGTTCCGACCGGATACGAAGTCACAAAGGTGATCCAGGAGGGAGTGTTATTCGACACATTTCCCGGTGTCGACGACTACGAGTGGGCTGCTGGTCAAACCCTCGCCAATGCCACGACTCAGCCTGTGGACTTTGCGATGCGATTGAAATCGCCGACGTTGGGCGTGAAGATCGCTCCACTGGCCTAAATGGCTTGCGGCGCCGCCGGTCAGGGCCTGCAAAATTGGCGGCAAACTGAACGGCAGGAATGATGTCTGTCAGTGATGCTGCGGATGCGGAACTGACTTACATCGGTTTAGCTCCGTTTACGCGCTTCTTATTCTCCGATGCTGTCGCTGGTACCGCTGTCTCCGGCGCCGTCCCGGGCACCGTTTGTGTGTGACTGGCACTTAACAAGTGCACCGTGAGCCATTCGGAACAGCCGGTCAGTCGGTTACAGATCGCGGGCTCAGTGTCCTGTGAACGATGTGCTGTCTGATGGTCGACCATCAGACGTCATGGCATTTATACTCGTATTAGCGTATCATCGGCCGTCCAGGTGATGTCCATGATCAGTCGACCGGCTGCCAATGGCCGCGTGTGCTGACTGCATCAGTCACCAGAGGGAGGAATTGTGGTCGGACATCCACGGCGGTAGTCAGCTCTCTCCGAATTTCGCCCGCACAGTCACCGACCTCCCATATTCTCGCCTTAGAATTAATTTTCAATATAAATTCAAAATTGATGGATCAAATTATTTACTTATTGCTGCGGACAGTATTCCGGCGAATCTGAACAGGAGCTAATCACGTTGCTTTCAACCGACCGGTAATCAGACCACTCATTCAGACCAGTCGTCTGCACCAAAAAATAAATAAAGCAGAATCATGTTATATTTTTCAAACTAAGAAAAACACTTAAGTGGTATGCCCTGAATCGATCCGCTCAGAAGATCCCGAGCGCATACGCAGGTGGCGCGGTTGGCGCCGGAGGTGCACTTGGCAGCGGCATAGACGGCACAGCGGGGCTTCCATACATGCCACTGGCAGAATACCCGAGGCCAGATGCAGACACTGATCGCGATGCTGCGTTGGGCATCTCTGTCCTAAACGGCATCATTGGAGGTGGAGGTCTCGATGGCGTTGTGCGTGGGAGTGTCGCAGTGCCCGCCATTGCAGTCACAGACGGTCGTCCACGCGGAAATGTGCCACCCGCAAATGCAGATGGTGTGTTCGTTGATGACGGCGAGAACGAATCGAGAGAAGGATATACACTGCCACTAGTGCCCGCACTAATCGTCGCAGGCGGCGGCCTTGTTGCAGGCTGCGTTGGAGTCGCGCCCCTTTCCATCTGGAAATCAGCAAAGCTGTATCTCCTCGGTGTTGAGTCAATAAGGGTGTCCACGCGTGTCATAGGAGGGCGGGGTGCAGGCACCGGCCGTTGCATTGCACCCACACCAAGCGCAGCAGCGACACTCCCTGGGGGTGCCGCATACGGCGCCGGACCACCGCCGCTCGGGAGAGGCATGCCGTTGTTTGTTGGTGGGGCGTATCCATTGATATACGACGGATCTGCGTATGGATTCATGGCGGCGGGCGCTGTCGCCATCGGCTGCTCTGATCTCCCACCCCTGAGAATGTCTGAGTTTGTCATGTATGCTGACGGGCGGCGCGGGGCGGCCTTTGGCGGAGGCCTTGGACGGTCGGAGCATACCATTTGGCACTGATACCGAGGGTGCGGGAGTGTGATGGGCTTGCGCTTTGAGAACGCCTCGTTCCAGTTGAGGAATGTTGGTACAACACAGCTGATATTCTCCTCACCTGGAAACAAAACAAATAAAGAGAGGATGTCAGGGACGCACACAGGCACAAAAAGACACGAACAGATACAGAAACTAATACACGCACAGACACATACATCTGCACACGAATACACACACACAAACATACACAAACACACACATACACACAAACACACAAAGACACAGAAACGCGTCAAACCGACAGGATGCAGCCTACTCACGGTTGCATTCAAACGGCGGCACAATGAGAATCGGAATGTAGCCATGGAGATCCTCAAACTTTTTCTTGGACTGCGCACGCAGAGTCACTTTGATCTCATGAATGACGGAAAATCGAGCCCCGTGAATCGTAAATGCGTTCGGATGATTGAGTCCGTCGGGATGCGGAGGCTCCATGCGACAACGCGGCCAGATAAGCTCAAATCGCACGTCCTTGGATTGGTGTCGCTTCAGCTGAACAGAGAATGAAGAAGAAAAAATAGGAGAAAATGAGCGCATGCCTCAACTTAATCAACTGGGTGTTGCAGCTTTTTACTAAAAAATCGGCACTCTGATCATGCACGCATGACACACGGCACACAAACACACACAACATGCAATTCACAGCACTCACATCCAGCGCTTCCGCGCCTTCCACCACGACGAGTGGCGCATTTCGGATATCGTCGGGGATGACTCCGGGTAGGGAGGAGCCCGCATTCAGAATGACTCGCCGAATGCCCTCCGCACTCGCGAGGGTTACCTTTCGGGATGTTTCGTTTTGTCTGGATAGCAGTAATGAAAAAGGAATATTTCCGTCAATAAATAGGGGCAACTGCAAGGTTATTAGGACCACTATCTACTGTGAGATTCACGCGAGCACATTGCTAAGACAGGCGATGGGACTCACATGGCCATGTGGACTTTGATTGCCTCTCCGGGGACAATGGCGGATCGGTCGAGAGTGATGGAGGCACGAATTTCGCCAAAATGCATGCTGCAAGGAGAGCCGAGACAGGCGATTGGAGCATGTGGGAAGGATGCATGAGACACGAGGCACATACGGTGCAAGTGCAAGAGGTGGCGTGGACACGACAGTCCGGGTACGAATAGTAACACACAATTTAACAATGCAAAGAGATGCAATATTTCATAGAGTCTAAATATTAGGCCTCTTGATTAAAAAAGCGAATGCATCTGCAGCAAAGTGATGAGACACAACACGACGAGTTGACAATCATGCAGACCGATGACTGGCGAAGAGGAGCGATCATCAGTAGCGATCATCAGTGAGAGTGCGTGGTCAAATCAAACACAAATCGGTACACTCGCACAGCAGGAAGTACAGCAAGAGTGAGGGGCGGGGGAGTATGTTGAGAAGGGAAACCAATAGGCACACATGCAGAAACGCACTGGACAAGACTCACAAAAACGATTTCGATATGGTGACAGAGACGGGTTGTTGCCCTGCCCCGTATGCCTTTTCGTCGTGGATGGGTCTCACTGCAATGGGCTGCTGTATCCGCGATGTAGATCCAGACCACCGACCCGCATTAACTGCAACATCATTCGAATTAAAGTGAGAGGAACAAAATTCGGTATGAGAGGCATTGTAATTGCGTGCCTGTGTGCATGCGTGTGGGTCTTACATGAAATGTTATGCCGTACACAGACATGCACACATTTAAATTTGTGTGTGTGCGTGCGTGTGTGTGTGGGGTCTTTGTGCTTGTGTCCGTGCAGGTGTGTGTTTAGAAGCAATTTACAACATCTTCAAAATTGAGTACCTCAATACACTCTCATTCCCACACGACCTGGCGGTGAGCGCTGGTAAGAGGCGTGTGGATGTGTTTTGTCTGATAATGTTGCAGATCACGCTGCACACACGCTAACATTTACACAAAACACACTCAAGAACAGCCATTTTCTCTATTTCCCTTCAAACAAACTCTTTCGGCAGCAAGAAACAAATAAAACTGAGCCATCACGCACCTTTGAGGTAGTAATAAATTTCGCCGGTGACAATCCCGACTTCGTTTGTGGCATCCACTCCGACACTCGGCTTAAGATATCCAGGGAGCTGAATGGAAAATGGTATGCGACTGCCGGGGGCGTATGGCTCACTGCCGATGAGTACCTGGATTGTGTGTGTGTGTGTGTGTGTGTGTGAAGTTGGTAAGCAACTAATATGTGCCCGTTGTACTAAAACGGAGGCAGGTTCAGAGCTCACTCACACATAAGATATGCAATGCTTATAAAGATGGGAACTGCTTGTTACAAAAAGTTCCATAGACGAAATGAAGTCGCTACAAGCCTACCTGTCGCTTTTCCTTCACAATAGTGTCGGTGCGCCCAACAGGCTCAACGCGGCCTTCCACGCGCCTGTCCCAGTGCACATGATCTGGAAGATGCAATGAGAAGAATGGTTTCAAAGTCACTTGCTTGTCAGTCCGAGACAAGGATCTAGGACCCATGAACTTAAAGAAAAGGCAACGAAAAGAGAGAAACTAGAAAGAGAGTGTCTTCGAACAGCGGAGGGATTACATCCAACTCGTGGACCAAAGCACAGATATTGATAAGCTGTAAGCGAAGCTGAGATGATGTAGATGGGATCCTAAACAAGACAAGGGCCGAAAGCGAAGAATGTTCAACTCATCAAAATTCTCTGCAGCATACCTTTCCCAACAAGAGACACGCAGAGGGACCGCAGAGTCGTCTTTTTTGCAATGAGGACGTGCCCTTCGACAACATCCCCGGGAGCATATCCATCGGGATGCGATGGTCTATACACCTCAAGGACGATGCGTGCCTTCTTTTGCTTGGCGACCATTTTCGCCGATATATGGGGGATACCGCAATTCAAAACTGACTTTTCGCGTTTGCTGGGTAAACAATGCGCCAGACAGTTTGTGTAAATGAATGTACGGCTGTCGGTTGGTGTCCGTGCGGCGGAACGTCCTCAGGTTTCGAGGAAAAGATTAGTTGTTTGTGATAGACGAATATGTCGAATTCACTGCGTGTTACGATGTTGTTTCAAAGTTCGTTCAGTTGTGGTGTAATGATTCTGGTATTTCTTTCGTAATTGAAGAGCCAGAATGTGAAATAATAACAGTCCGGGCATTGCCGTTTCACTTTTAATCTTTGACCGTGCACACACGAGCACTGAGCGGCGGACTGATGATGTAGGGTAACATGACTGCCTGGAACTTCCTAATATAGATAAAGATGCCTGGCACGTGGATGTCACAAATAGCATCAAGGCTGTGGGGTTTGCCACCAACCGACACTGTGAAGGCACTCCTCACCGTATTTGCAGGACCCCGCTTCACTTTATACTCCTCTCTTTTAGTGTATTACACTCCATTAACAATAAGGATGTCGCACAAAAAGGCGAAAAGGAGCGCCGCGCCGCATCTTGACCCGACAAAGCTCACCGATGAACAGGCCAAAGTGGAGCTGCTTGCAGAGGACATCATCACCGACAGAAGACAGGTGCGATCCAAGTGGATGCGGTGACGCTAGCACTGTCGCCTCTTTTTGTGACGCATTCGTCATTCTTATGGCGGACGTAGCTCATTTTTTATGCCGGCGTAGCATGATGTAATTGTTGAAGATGTCTCTGTTTTACGCTTGCTGTGATTATTTGTTCATTGAACCGGCATGCTCTACATCATGTCTTCTCATTCTTCTCTATGTGTACGTCTGCACTTAGATTATCGAACTGGATCGCCGACGAAACGGAAACAGGGAAGCGCTCGCCACATATCGCCATGGCGACCACAAAGCAGGTGAGTCTGATAGATCTTCTTTTTCGCTACTCGCTTGCGATGACTTGGCGTGACTGCACTGTATGTGGAGTGGTTGTGCAATTCGTTATCTGCCATGTATGTGGAGAGATCTATTGTATTGCGAAGTCGCATCCTCTGGAGAACATTGAGTGATGTGACAGTTTTGCGTCTGGTTTGAATTCTGTCAGGGTCGAAACTGTACATGTCGATCGGGGATATGTTCATCAAAATGCCGGTCGACAAAGCAAAGGCACTTATCGAAGCAGGTGTGTGACGCATCCTGTTGTGACATATGTCGGTCTCGTGCAGTGTTTTTTTGTGTTTTGTGTCACTAATTATATGTGTCTGTGACCACTTGGCTGAAGGGTGGCTATGTTTTGCGTACTTCAAAGGTCGTATTGCTATAACACTCATACCGGCTTTATATTCATTCCTTCACATTGTACTTCGCATCAAAAAGATCAAAAGCGAATCGATGCTGAAATCGACTCTCTTCAAAAGGGATTGCGACAGAAGGCTGTAAATCTCCATGAGATGGAAGGTTTGTTATTGTGACACTTTTCTGATGATGGCGGCATGTTGCATCAACTGGCTTTCATCAAAAATCATACGTCGACTCGCACCTACTTACACTTACACGTCAATCACACCTACTTACACTTACACGTCAATCAAACGCGTCCGAACTCGAACTTACCTTCTCATACACACACACACACACACACATGTACGCTTACACACGCACGCGCACACATGCACTCGCACAGGTCGACCCGATATGACAAGAGGCCTCACACTCAAGGGACTCACTGAAGCTGAGCTTCATTCCATTCGGCCGAACAACTTGTCCTGACCGTATTCGTTCCTAAAGTCAACCCCTCATATCCATGTATCGGCAAGATTAGGAGACCTGTCGCAGTGATTTACGCACCATTGATGCCGGGACGATTCTCTGACTGAATACTGCTTTTGGAGCATTTCTGCCTCCCCCTGAATGCGTGTTTCATACTGCATTGGCTGCGCCATTCATATCAGGAGCATAATCGAGTACTGCTTACTGTTGTCTGCCTCTGCTTATGGGCTCACTGCTTGGTAAAATACTCCGCATCCCCTCCGCATCTGTACTGATAATTGTTGCTTCTTCTGTGTCTGGAATTTGCGATCACGTGACACTTCCCAAAATTGTTTTTCAAATTAACAGCCGGCAATTGTTTATCAAATTCAACTGCAAAAACACGCGAAAAAGCAAAACAAACCCCAACGGTCATTCGGCGTGAGCCGTCCCCTTTGTCATCGGGCGACACTTCTTTGTTGTCGGTGAACCCAAAAGGTCAATGCTGAGGACTTGACACAACACTCAGCGTCGCCCAACTGACGGCCGCTCTCTAACCTCTACCCTCTAACTGCATCGTCGGCGTCAGTCCCTCAGGTGCAATGTAAAATAGTACTGTGTGACTGACCCGGTGCTCCACTGTAGGCCACCGGCGCCGTCGCGAGACTTCGAGTACGTATATACACCCTCATCTGATCATCAGTGTCCAGTCATAATTCGACGGGCTGAATCACCACACGGACGGCGGCATGGCGTCGCGAGGAAGCGACCCGTGTAATTCACGGCAACTGCAGCTGGCCCGTGATGTCCGACCTCAGGCCGCCGCCGCCAATGGCGGGCCGGCACCGTCAGGTTTCAACTGCCAGTGGGCGTATCGACGCCGCCGCCAAAGCCTTTGGATTCGCTGCTGTTATTTGTTTTGTGCGCTCGTACTATCCACGCGGCCAAGTATCACCTATGCCGCTGCAGATGCTACGATGGCACCTTGCTCATTCGAGAAAGCATGCACTTGCGCAAATGGCACGAACGTCATCTCTTGTGCACAGCTCCCTGGTGCGGTGTAAGTCTCACAACCCGCCGGGTGGCCGGCTAGTCCGACCGCTACCCGTTTTATTCTTTACAATGCCTTAGCAATTGCAACTTACAGTGATCCTAATGTATTGACAGTCAGGCCGGTGTTTTTTTAATTGCTCACGGCACTCGTGATACCAAATCTAATTCATTGTTGTATTACCGTATGTTTATTTCCGTTCAGTAATTCATGACCATTGAATACGAGACTCGGGCATTGACACTTCCGACTCATTGACAGTTCCAACCGTGCACTTTTTTAATACCCGCCGTTTTGCCGGAACCGGCTTTTTCGGCCTGGTCCATTTACATGTACAGGTATTGGAACGATAAGGGAATCACGTCCATTGCTCAAGGAATCTTTGATGCAAGCCCCACGATATACTTACTGTGGGTACCCCGCCAGCCGGCCGTCTACAAAGCGGCAGTCTTTCTAACTTACTTACCGACTTTGTTCGTTTATTGTCCATTTCAATCGCCATTCCTGGGCGTATTAATAATTATAGGGACTTGAGCTGGAATAGAATCGAGCGCCTTCCACCAGGATTGATTGACAAACTGAAAAATTTGCGAACATTGTAAGTAATGAATATGATTTCCTGGCATGTCTGTCGTGAGTCGCGGTCGCATGCATGTCAATCCTATTTGATGGAATATTGCAGTTTGCATGGCATGCCATCTGTAAGTCGTGACTCAGCGACTGTCAATGAGTTGAGTTGTCATGGGTATCAAATGTTATTTAGAAACGTCATGGTGTTAATGTCAATGCCATGTATTGCCACAGTCCCGGCCGGTGGCGGTCATGCCGTGACTTCCGTGCTCCGACCCGAGATTATCGGTTCCCGGCCCACCACTGTAACATGCTGGCTGCAGTTTCTGCAGCCGTGCTGTTCGTTTGCAGCCACAGCAACTGAGGAGGCTCACCATTACAGCGTCTTGCTGTGACGCCGAATCAGTATACCCGATGAGAAACTTCATGACAGAACTGACTTTGTGTATATAATATGACAGCAGTTAGTGTGTCTTGATCATATTTTACTATACGTGTTACTAACTCCACTTAACAATATCAAGTCTTGTCTGACAGTAATCTGGCTTGCCCGGGCATCTCCGATCCAAACTTACCGCACTACAGCTTCGTTGGATCCAATCGAATTGTGGATATACCGGACGGGGTTTTCGATAACAACTTGGCTGTTGCGGAATTGTAAGTCCTTTCTGGCAGTCACCATCAGTGCGGTAACTGTGCCGCGGCAGACAAAGTGGCTGGCCGTTCGACATCCGATCATACACTTAGTACGATCATTTATCATACCGCCGACGGATATAGATTACACTGCCGGGCCTCGGCGAGTCATTTTCATTGGGTCAAGTGGCATATGCTACTTCCGTAACAGCCACTGGGCTGCCGTTTGTTAATATTTTACAGCTGTCATGTTGTGACATCATTTTTTCAGTTCCTCGGCCTTATGTGTCACTCTGCCTTCACTGGCAGTTGCCGACTGTCATGCATAACGATCCCATGACCTGACAATGTTATCATGCATATGGCAATGATACTCGACGGTGTCTGATCAGTACTTCAGTAATTATAATTATTACTATATCCGATACATGCAGGCACCTCGATCACAACCGGCTAGTATCCTTTTAGAGAGGATTTTTCTCAAACGGGACCGGAAAAACACGCTCAGGATTGTTGCTCTTGTAAGTACTAAATGGGCTGCCTCACGACAAACACTGTCCTGAAAACCGAAAAAACCGGAACTCGGTCCGGGAATTTTCATCCGAGTTGGGCCGGGCTGCCGACGGTCATGATCAGTAGTCATACTGTGCTCCACTGCGGCCCAGATCTGATGCCATCAGTCGATTACAATAGAGAAAACATTACTTTTCTACCACTGTTAGAATTGAAAGACTGTCTGACCTAACGGGTTGAGTTTGATCTGTTTCATTCCTTTTACTGAATTCACTCAGTCTGACCATCATAACTTACATTTTTACTTGTTATTTTATACGTGACTGATTCATGTAATAGCCGACTTGATGCCAACTTGATCGCCACCCTTCCATCGGATTTTTTCGACGGATTGCGACTGCTTGGCGGTTCGCCCATCCCGGGCGGCTCTGTTGAGTAAGTATATCCAGTATTTTCATCTGTAACTACGTTTGACTGAATGATGTGCCACTATGACACTGACAATGTGTACAACTGTTATAATCAGAATTGAAGACATAATATCCTAGCCAGTCCAATGTTAATACACTGCCTCAGCACGGCAGTTCAGTGGCGCCGGCCGCCTATAAAGTGCAGACCGACTGTCAGTGACGAGCTATTGAATTCTCTTCATTACTGTATCATAATATCAGTCACGCGTCATGCTTGCCCGTATCGCTTGTTAACTCAGTCCTGCCTTGACAATTGCGAACAATTTCAATGCATTTACTGAACATCAAACTCATCCGCAATCTTTCAATTTTCTCGCATTGCCGCAACCAAACTCGGTTGCAGTATGTCTGACAATCCTGGTTATCGTCCCATGGCCGGTTACACGTGCACCGATGCTCACAAGCACTGTGTCGGGTATATTGCGAATACTGTAACAATGGGTTGCGGCTTTTGCTTTTGTGACATCGGATGGACGGGCCCTACATGTTCGATGCCGTGTTCGAACAGTACGTATGGACCCGACTGCAGCAAGCACTGTGCTTGTAAGAACGACGCAATGTGCGATCGGTATACAGGCACGTGCGCGTGTGGTGCAGGCTGGCTGGGCGTCACCTGTGATGAAGCGTGCCCACGTGGTCGATTCGGTATTAACTGCACAGGGACTTGCTCCTGTGCGAATGGAGCCGCTTGTGACCGGGCCACAGGCGTGTGCGCATGCACGGCGGGATGGAGTGGAAGCCTGTGCGATGTTGCGTGTGCCCAGGGCGCATTTGGAGCCAACTGTAGCAGCATTTGCACCTGCAAGAATGGATCCCCGTGTAATCGAATTACGGGCACGTGCTCTTGTACGAATGGGTGGACAGGTGCGAGCTGTGACGAGGTATGCCCGAGTGACCGGTACGGAGCGAATTGCGCGGGCGTGTGTGCTTGTAAGAACGACGCAATGTGCGATCGGTTTACCGGCACGTGCGTGTGTGGCGCAGGTTGGCTGGGCGTCACCTGTGATGAAGCGTGCCCACGTGGTCGATTCGGTATTAACTGCACGGGGACTTGCTCCTGTGCGAATGGAGCCGCTTGTGACCGGGCCACAGGCGTGTGCGCGTGCACGGCGGGATGGAGTGGAAGCCTGTGCGATGTTGCGTGTGCTCAGGGCGCATATGGGGCCAACTGTAGCAGCATTTGCACCTGCAAGAATGGATCCCCGTGTGATCGATATACGGGCACGTGCTCTTGTACGAGTGGGTGGACAAGTGCGAGCTGTGACGAGGTATGCGCGAGTGACCGGTATGGAGCGAATTGCGCGGGCGTGTGTGCTTGTAAGAACGACGCAATGTGCGATCGGTTTACCGGCACGTGCATGTGTGGTGCAGGTTGGCTGGGCGTCACCTGTGATGAAGCGTGCCCACGTGGTCGATTCGGTATTAACTGCACGGGGACTTGCCCCTGTGCGAATGGAGCCGCTTGTGACCGGGCCACAGGCGTGTGCGCGTGCACGGCGGGATGGACTGGGAGCGTGTGCGATGTTGCGTGTGCCCAGGGCGCATATGGGGCCAACTGTAGCAGCATTTGCACCTGCAAGGATGGATCCCCGTGTGACAGGATTTTGGGCACATGCTCGTGCAGTGTTTTGTGGCTGGGTGCAACTTGCACTCTTCCGCGCATCCCAAACGCACCGGACGCGATCATTGAGCACACATCGCCCACAGCCATTACGCTTCGCTTGTTCACCGAAACAGATGTCTTTTTGAGTGCGTGTACATACCGTGTGGACCGAACAGGATTGCCGGAAGTGCCACCAGCTTGGGTGGGTATTTGGTGTGGATACGTATGCATGTATATTGACGGTAGGCGTTAGTAGTGTAAAACTATATTTATTGTGGGTGCGTGTCTGATGTGCATGTATATGTTTTGGATGGGTGTCTTGGGTCAATGTCAATAGCGCCATAATCCTCCTCATTTCACCACTGCGCAACCCATTCCGATTACGACCACCACAAATTGATACATCCCCGACCTTATTCTCCATACCGCCCACGCAACAACATCACGTGATAGCTGCGCGGGTCCTTTGGGGCACTCTATGTGGACAACAGGGCGATACAAGAGAACAACACATACACCTATACAGTGACTGCATTCAACCCTGCGGACACAACCAATGCCACACGATCCCCGTCCATTGATCTCCCACCAGTTTCAGCTGTGCGTCGCGAGGTGCCCCTACCGCCATCTACGATAAACGCAACGTGGGTTGCATCCCTGCGAGTTGTTCATCTCTCCTGGACGGAGGACGTCAGCAGCGGCCCCATCGTATCGACGCTCATCAGGAGGAGTGACGGTGTCGTGGTGACACTCAGCTCAACCCTACCCCAGTACGACGACCAAACAGTTGTACCCGGGACAGCGTACACATACACTCTCCAGAGCCGAAATGCACAAGGCCTGTCCGAGGCATCCACATCCGTCGAAGTGCAGATCCTAACAACCTGGTACGGGGCCACAGCACAGTCGACGTCATCCGGAGGTGGTGGCATCGCTGCAATAGCCGCCGGTGTCAGCGTGGCGGGAGTCGCATTTATAGGCGTGAGCATCAGTGCCGCAGTGTGGTACATGCGTCAGCGTCGCAAAGAGCAGATGTCAACGCTCACCACAGGTCCCACCAGATCCCTTGGACAACTGCGTGTTCATGAAAATGCAGCATGTACATACTCGCGCGAGGATCTGCGTTCTCTCGATCAGCTTTCGCTAGCACGGGGTGCATCCGTCGAAGATCTTCGCATTGCGATAGTTTCTCCAAGTCATACCGACGCGTGAGGCAGTAAGCGTCGCAATAATCGATCAGCAGGAGCGATGAGCCAAGAGGAGAGGATATGGAGGGGAGGACATGTTTGTTCAGTGTGCCGTTTGGATTAAAAAGGACGCAACACGACGCATGCCACAATCACAAGCTGCCAGCCAGGACGGATCAACAACTACAAGTGCAGTCTGCATAGGCTTTCTGCCCAGCACACATGCAGCTATCCATGCTTGGTCTCAGAAGACGTAGGCAATAGAATGCGGATTTTTTTTGTGAACTGAAGTACCGGACATTGATGAGGCTGATCACGTGATTATATATCACGTGACGTAAATATGATCACGTGAGGTAATCCTTTAGAATTGCCGACCTCTCGCAACAATTCATTTGAACAACAACACACTCCAACAACAACAACATGAACACCGCGTGAGTGCTCGCCCGCCCGGCGTGACTCGTGAACACCCAGTCCCCCACTGCACCCCTTGAGTGCGGCACTGCGCGCGGGAGTGCCACAGACGCACGCATGGTCAGCATCGTCCGTTCACTGCAGCTCAATGCCCCACGCACACGGAACCGCCGGCCTTAGGGAGCGGCTCAGCCGTCTGTAATGCGACTCGGCAGACTGCTCCGGTCCACTGATCAGCAACCATCTGAAAACTACTACTGCTGACCACGACGCCCAGGAGTACTGGTCAGGCTAGGCTCACGCTCACGGTCAGAACTCAGTGAGCCTGACGCAGCAGTTCAGAGTGAGTCGATTCAAAAATGGCAGTGCATATGCATCTGCGTCTGCCCGCTGCGCACTCAGGTCAATCCGCGCATGGCATGGATGGCCATGAAGCTGCCGCCGACTATCAGCCGGCCGCGGCGGCCACATTTCGACACAAGCATGCGAAGCTCGCGACCGGCCGGACCCATACCAATCCTGCCGCTGCAGGTCCGCCGCGCTTGATTGCCAGCGTCTTCACTTTGTCTCTCTGTGTGTCGCTGATCTTTTTGACGATTCACACCAGCCCCGCGAGTGGCAATGCCGGCGCAATGGCCAATGAAACAGTCATGCATCGACGTGGGGTCCTTGCAGCCTGCGCTTTCGAAAGAGCTTGCACGTGCATGGATGGTACAAATGTTGTATCATGTGGAAATCTTGGCGCAGATGTGTAAGTATTGCTACTGTGAGAATGAGGGGTCCGCATACAGACTATACGCTTGACCTGCCGTGGCAGGCGTGCCGCCGGACGGTCTCACTGATGTATATATGTGTTCTCGACCACTGTCAGCATATCGGATTGTCATTCAGATACAATGCAATCCGCATGACAACCGACAATCAGACAGTGGCACTGCAGCTGAACGGTGGCGGACTCATTCAATCTCGTCTGACTGTTGGTAGTATACGTGACTGTTTCAATGATTCTAATCTTGTTTAATACCACTCATGACAGGAATTGGAAGCAGGTCGGTCTAACTTCAATTGCGGCGCAAACCTTTGACGCAAGCCCCGCTATGGTCCGCATGTAAGTACATACCCATGTCATGACTCACATGTCACATCCGTCCGGAAATGCTTTTGACGTCTTGTCCTGCTGCTGCTGCACGTGCACTTTAATGTCATGCCCTGCTACTGCTGCACGTGCACGCCGACAATTCTGATTTCCCATTCAGAGCGTTGCAGATTGCTCCGCCAGTGTGTCAATGTCCACACCAATTCTAATCGTTGTCAGTTGTGTCATGGAATAACCGTTAAACCACAGGGAGCTGAGCTGGAACCAACTCGCACATCTGCCACCGGGATTATTCGACAAACTTCCGTATCTGGAATCTGTGTAAGTGACTCTAGTCAATGCACTCTTGACACTGCTGGATCAGACTCAGTGCGGGCATGCATTGCCGGCATAAACAATTAAAGTGTGCCGTGCACTTGCCTGACGTGAATGACGGAACTGACGCATCATATTTTGTGTCAATTGTTATACGTGTGAATTCAGCGTGTAAATATCGTTGGTTTTTTAACATCGCCATATCATTTCGACAACGTTACCCTGACCACGGCACTGACTAATTAACAGTGCCGTGGTTGTTATGACCTAATTTCTCATAATTATTTTATCACTGAATAATATTGTTTTTGTGCCGATTTGCTGGGATTATGTCATGCCGGCGGCGGTACCTTGTCGGCCTCCTCACACATGCGGAACAGTTTCCTTGGATCGAATGCTCTCGTTGACCTTCCAGACGGCCTGTTTGACAAGAATCCGTTGTTAACAACGTTGTAAGTGTTTTGCATTATATTATTAATACTATTATATAGTGGATGCTGTGTCGAAGAATGTTATGCCAGCAATTAAACCATCGCTTTGAATGTCAATTGGTAAGTTTGACAGCACTGTCATCGGCATATTGCATGCGGTCTTTACTGCTTGGGCTGCAGCTGCAGACTAAGTAGTCTATGCCCTGGATCCGACCGTGTTAGCTCTGCAATTGACAAACACTCATAGAGTGACTATGCGCACACTTTATTCCATTTTGTCATCTGATGATAACTCTGGCACGTGCACTCGTTTGACAGGAACCTCGACAGTAACAAGCTCACTTCGATCAGCAGCGGGCTTTTTGCACGATTTTCGACGACACGGACGATGCAATCTTTGTGAGTTGCTGGCTCGCGACCTTGAGTTCTCTGTTTGTTTTATATATATATATGATATGTAGAGTTTTGTATCACTCACGATGATGGTAACTGATCTGATGGCCGCGGTTCAGTTGCAATGTCTGCGGGGGGACTGATTCAGTAACACTCACTTGACTGTCGTGTTTTCAATCCAATATTGTAATGCAATGTGCAGCCGCATGGACAACAACCTGCTCACTACCCTTCCGAGCAACTTCTTTGACGGGGTGTACTGCGGGCCGTCATTCGGATCCTGCGAGTGAGTCTTCACTGTTGCCGGCAGAAAGTAATGTGTCAATGACATGTGTGACACTCTCGATGTAAATTTGTTGTTGTGCTGTCACTAAGCACAACTATGACATTGACATGACAGACCGACTGTGGACCGGTACTCATAGGACGCTAATAACTATAATTGTAGCGTTAGTACTATTGTCTCTGTGATAGGGTCAAATTGATGGGACCGGCCCGGACTGCCGCTTGTTCAGTTAATCCATCAAGAGAATTTGGGGAAATGCTACCATGGTCGTGAGATGGCATTAACATGACAGTTTTATTATATGAACTTTTTCTACAAGCGATTCACCTACTTGTACTTAATTGCATCCCATGGCAGCTTCACCAACAATCCTGGATACCGGCCCACCCCCTCGGGGTCGCCGTGCAACCTCGCGCAAAGAAACTGCGTCGGATATTCATACGTTCAAGTTTTCAGTTCCCCGGGATGCAAGTTCTGTTTCTGCAGCGCCGGATGGACAGGGGCCATTTGCAAGACACCTTGCAATGGCGGGACTTACGGCGCGGGCTGCTTACAGATGTGTCCTTCGTGCTCGGACGGCTTACCGTGCAATCCTGTTACCGGTGCATGCGCGACATGCCCACTCGGGCACTATGGATCTGACTGTAGCCTGTCCTGTGATTACTGCCAGAGCAGGGCATCCTGCGACCGCACGACGGGTGCGTGTATCTGCCCAGCGGGGTTTACTGGAGTAAATTGTGAGATTGACGCACAACGAGTATCGGGGGGTGGAGGCGGGAGTGGTAGCACCCCCATCGCTGTCGGCGCGAGCGTCGCCGCGATCGCATTTGTTGTTGCATGCATTTGCGGCGCATTCTGGGTCGTCCGTGGTCACAAGAACGAAATGGCGTTGCGAAGCACTGGTGAAAGTGTCTCTCTCACTGCCAGTGGATTTGAAAACCACAGCACCGCCAGTCTTGACAACTTGGATTCAGCGCCTGCGACGGGTGGCTCCTTCAATGGAAAGGAAGGCGCACAAGAAAGGACTGATGCGTGCCCGGCGTACGAATTCTCAACAGAGCAGGCGGGCGGGTCTGGTGGTGCGTTCGATCCCACGTCCCACTACAATTAGCTTTCATTTCCGTGTGTGTGTGTGTGTGTGTGTGTGTGTGTGTGTGTGTGTGTGTGTGTGTGTGTGTGTGTGTGTGTGTGTGTGT
>CALSCR010000097.1:2488-21855 GCA_943704495.1 Pigoraptor chileana
CAGCCCGTGCCAGAACTCAGGAAACTGCTCGGTTGTCGACGGGTTTGCCAAGTGCAAGTGCGCTCCTGGATGGACTGGTACCCGCTGCAACGTCGAGTACGACATTTGTCTCCAGGCAAAGCCGTGCTTCAACAATGCGACGTGCGTTCGTCTTGGAGGCCTCGACTACCGCTGCGACTGCTTGACCGGATACGAGGGTCGCACGTGCAAGAGTGTGATCAACCCTTGCAGCCGTGCATCTTGCGGCAAGTTCGGAATGTGCGTGGCAACGGGTCCCAACTACGGCGACTTCAGGTGCCAGTGTGCACCTGGCTACACGGGCGCCCAGTGCGAGATACCCCCGAATCCATGCAGCCCGAGCCCGTGCCAGAACTCAGGAAACTGCTCGGTTGTCGACGGGTTTGCCAAGTGCAAGTGCGCTCCTGGATGGACTGGTACCCGCTGCAACGTCGAGTACGACATTTGTCTCCAGGCAAAGCCGTGCTTCAACAATGCGACGTGCGTTCGTCTTGGAGGCCTCGACTACCGCTGCGACTGCTTGACCGGATACGAGGGTCGCACGTGCAAGAGTGTGATCAACCCTTGCAGCCGTGCATCTTGCGGCAAGTTCGGAATGTGCGTGGCAACGGGTCCCAACTACGGCGACTTCAGGTGCGAGTGCAATGCCGGATGGACGGGTGAACAATGCAGCGTTGAGATCGATCAGTGTGCACTGGGTGTGTGCAAGAACTACGCTCGCTGTCTGAAGACCAAGGGCAACTACACGTGCTTCTGCCGCCCCGGCACCTCGGGACGCAACTGCGACGTCGTTCCAAACAGCTGCCTGAGCGCGCCCTGCGCATCCGGTGCCGTGTGCGAGCCCTCAATTTTCGCCGACTCCAAGTGCGTCTGCCCCGCCGGCAAATCAGGCGCCACCTGCGGCGACGTCGCCGGCCAGATATACTCCCTCAGTAAACTGTCTAGCATTCAGGTCCGCAGTGTCTCCAGCTCCGATCTCGCGACCATTTCGCTGAGCTTCCGCACACTCAATCCGGCGGGAACGCTGATCTCACACGGCACATTTGCCCTTACTGTTGTCGGAGGTGACGTCCTTGTCTCATCCGGGGCCGCTGCGGTCACCATTCGCGCCCAGAACAGCGGTTCATTCGCCGACGGTCAGTGGCACACAGTGTCCATCACCGCTGCGTCAGCATCGCAGAGAACCGTGTCGGTCGATGGCACGAGTGCGAATATTGCATACTCATCCACTGCCCCCCAGGATGTGTACATTGGCGATGTTCCTTCGAATGACGTTGCCGGTGTTGCCGGGTGTGTCAAGAGTGTGAGCTTCGCGGGACAGGCCCTGTCGACGCTCGCTGGAGTTGTCTTCACCAAGGTCAGCGCCGGATGCCCGGCCAACGAAGCGTTCTCGTTTGCTGGAAAGTCGTACGTTGCGTATGATGCGAGCCTCGCCGGATCCACATCGGACATCACGATCACCTTCCGCACGCTTGCACAGCAAGGGCGCATGCTCCTTGCACATCAAGGAGTCGGCAACATGCTCTTCTCTGCGTACATCGACGGCGGCAAGCTTACTTTCCTTCTCAACCTCGGCCGTGGGAGTGGCGAACTCACCCTCGACTACTTTGTTGCCGATGGAGAGTGGCACACTGTGACCGTTAGCAGGGCTCGCCACATCGCCACCATCATGGTCGACAACGGAGTGGCTGCCGGTACCCTCAGGTCGCTTGGCAACGCCCGCAACTTTGTTCCGATTGGACCAACGTACGTGGGCGGCAACAAGAAGGGCTCACTGGACCTCGTGACTGGCGCCCCCGGCTTCATTGGATGCATCAGCGACGTCGTGATCAATGGCAACCGCATGCAAGTCAACAGCAACGGGGCAGTTCTCCTCGGAGTGTGCTCTTCTGCGGAGATCTTCTCGTTTGGCGGGAATGGATACGTGCAGGATGCGACATACTCTCCCAAGTATGGCGGCAGCATTCAGCTCCGCTTCCGTGCCTCCTCGCCCAACGGCATCATCGCATACGGCATTAACAGGGCTGGAACCATCCGCGACTACTACATTGTTGAGCTTGTTGGAGGTAAGATCCGTGCTGCATTCGATGCCGGCATCAACGGATTCGCCGAGGGCTTTTCTGGATCGAACCTTGCGGATGGCCAGTGGCACAGCCTGACCTATTCGCGCACAAACAACGACGCAATGATCACCGTCGACGGTAGTGCCGTTGCTTTCCACGCCACAGGAACCGCAGCCCTTCTGAACATTGACGCCCCCTTCTTCCTCGGTGGCCATCCCGACGTCGCCAACGGACCTGCTCGCGGATCGCAGAGCGGCGTGGGGTTCAGCGGATGCATCAGCAATGTAATTGTTGGTGCACGCGCCGCTATCAACGGCGACGCCCCGACCATTCGCGTCAACACGCTTGTTGGATGCCCAGCTCTCCAGAATGACATGTCGCTTGTCCCGCAGTCGATGGCCGCATTCAACGCCCTCCCTGCCACAAGCAACGGAGCTTCATCCCTTCGCTTCGCCATTCGCGCAACCTTTTCGGTTAACACGCGTCCCAACCAAAACGTGGCCACGGCTGTCGCTGCCAATGGTGACTCGATCTCTATTAAGTTCACAAACTTTGCCATCTCAGTCTCCGCTTCCGTTGGCGGCGCTTCGAGCTCGGTCCAGATTACGAACCGTCCGTTTGTGGTGGACGGCATGTGGCACAGCGTCAGCCTTGCGATTGTGGGCGGCAAGTTGCAGATTAACGTGGATGACGTTGCAACTGGCAGCTTGAACGTGAGCTCCTTCTCGCCCATCTCGCTCACATTCGGCAGCGATACGCTCGAGGCGTGCATCCGTGACGTCACCGTCAACGGACAGCGCCTCACCGCGCAGTCTGCCGCGCTCACTGGCGAGGTCTCCAGCGGTTGCTCTGCCGCGACAGGCGTCTACTTTTGAGACGAGCGAGAGAGAGAGAGAGAGAGCGAGCTCGTACCATGGACGTCTTGCAACAATGAATCACCGTTAGTTGTCGGGATCGTCCAAAGTGGATTTGTCGAATGGTGTTCCAACTGAATCATGAGCGAAGTGTTCGCGCGAGGCTGATTGCGGCTCTGTCCGAAGTGGATCATGTGGATGCATTGTCCTTTTATCTATCCGGTGCGCCGGGACTAGCCTCGTTCGTCACATTTTGTTCGTCTTTGAGGGTGTGCGCCCGTTTCGAAGTTTGCTATGGTTCGCGCATTGCGAAGAAACAAAGAAGAAAAAAAAGCTCACTTGATTGATGTGCGTGAATCCTCCATCGAAGCGAGCATCTGTCGCTTGTCCTTGAATGTGGCTTTGCGTTCTCATCCATCAAGAATAATACACAAAAAAAACAAAAAAAAAAAAAAAACCAGAACTGAGAGGAAAGACTAAAGAATTTGAGAGACCATCAGACACAATTTTGTGCCGGGTATGAGTCACGACTTGACGTGGGTACCCAGATAAAGACTCCTGCAGCGACTTCTCGATCACTCAGATGCCGATACAGGTCGATCCTATCTGCTTCACTAAATAATATAGACACCGTTGAGTATACTTTCATAACAGATTGAAATACTTGGAATAGCTTAAGTGTTTGCCGCGTCACATTAGCAATTGCAACCTACACATCAGAATGGTTCAGTCATTCAACTTTCAGGGTATTCGAACGGCAGTAAACGTGTTGCTACGCCGGCCTCAATTACTTGTGCCCCACTTTGCTGTACAAGGTGAGCCCAATGGATGAGAAAAGAGCCTTGTAAATGGATTTGCACAAAACAGAACGGCTCTGCATTACCATGAATGTTTGTTGAGGCTTGCTGAGTGCGGTGCTTCTCTGTATGTGCATCGTGTCACGCCAGATGTGCGCTCGATCGATTTCAAAAAGGTAAAAGAAGCTGGATTCAAAGGCGTCGTATTTGATAAGGACAATTGCCTAACGGAGCCGTATGCTCTCGAAATCCATGCGCCGTTGAAGGCAAGTGAACGTTCTGAATAAGCAATTCCCGACAATTAAGAACGGATGATCAACACGTTCGTGCTGATTAAGGTTCTTAATATGCAGGGCGCTTTCGAAGAATGCTTGTCGGTATTTGGCAAGTCGAAAGTGGTGATATTCTCAAATTCAGCGGGATCAGACGACGACAAGGACTATGTACAGGTGTGTTGCTAATGGGCTCTAATGCAATAAACAGCGCATCTATATAATTCACATACCGACGCCGATTTCCGTTTCAAAGAGCCTATCCTCCATGCCTGCCTTTTCATCTGGTTGTATACTGAAAGTCGCATGATTTATTGATCCCATTTGCTTGCAATACCGCCCACACAGGCGTCGGCGGTCGAGAAGGCACTTGGGGTACCTGTAGTGAGGCATCGAGCAAAGGTACGGGCATGACACAGTCTGAATCCTGCCGCATATTTGTATGCACGTCCCTTACTCTGTGTCGCCACTCTCCATCTTCTCAGAAACCCGCCGGCGGCGAGGAGGCTGCTGCGTATCTCGACTGCGCAACCACAGATATTGTTTGTGTCGGAGACCGATTGTTGACTGATGTTGTCTTTGGAAATTCGGCGGGGATGCTCACAGTGCACACATTGGCATTCTCCACCGCAAATGACAACGCAATGGCGCGCCTGGTAAGTGATACGATGTGTTTGCGACACAACGTGCCTTAACCTGACTACAATGCTATCGGAATTAGAGCCGGAGCAGCGGTCCGTTTTTTTGTCGATTGGGTTCTAACTCAAAGGGTACCACACTTTTTAAAACAGATTCGCAACTTGGAGAATGACTACCTTTTACCATACTTTGAAACGCGCTATACTGCGCCATCGCACCCGCGCTTTACAAATGGCCTGTGCTACATGCGACACAACAGGCCTTTTTGGGAGGGCGCAAAGCGACAGTAAATAATCTTTTTTCGAATGATTGTGCAACCTATTGCACGCCCTTGATTCAGCCAATTCAAATGGATCCACCTCGATGGGGGCTCTCGCGCAAGGTCTCATCTCTGTCAAGGACTCGCGGTCCGTGCATTCTTCGCAAGCCAGAGACTGTCACTTGCGGTGTCAATGCGTCGAGTCAAGAGAATGAGCACGCAAAAAAAGGATGCATTCTGCCGGAGAATTGAGAAGAAACTCTCAGTCAGCCGAGTGAGCACTGGGAGGAAGTTTTCAGTTAGTCAATTGCCAGCAGTCTGGTTGGGCTTCGTAACCCTGCGTATTGTGTCGTTTATTCTTTCATGGTGCGGTTGGGGGGAAGACTGCGCGAGCGGTGGATCCTCCTTGCCGGATGATGCCCAACGTACCGCTTTCTGCGCCATTGACAGTTCGTTACCCGACGCCGACGCACCTCCATCCCATGACCCTCATTTCGCACCCCAGTGTCCGTGGGCTCTATTCTATTGCTGAATACCCCGACTGTCCAAACGCTACTTAATTTTACGTTTCTGCGGTGCGTCCGTGTCACTGTTTGACTGTTCGACGTTTGTGCCTCAACCGAAAATGTGGAAAACCAAGGCAGGGGCGCCATGTATAAAAAATATGGTGAATGCCTTTCATACTCGACCCATAGAAAGCGACGCACCCCGCAACCCGGAATGCGGGCACGTTTTTTCCTGTTTATGCACCGCAATTGGCCGCCCGCCAGCCAATCAGACGCCGCACAATATTTCGCACCTTCCCGTTATGGGGTTGGGAAACCTCAGCCGCAAAACTATATTGATGTGGTACCGGGACAGTCGATACGTTGGTCGTACAAAATGGGGATGAATTGAGCAATCGGATTGTGATCGGGGAGTTTCAATATCTCGCTTTTAGTACTTTTACGTCGACTCGAATTAGGATTTATTTTGCTCATAATTTATTAAATTGGAGCACCAATAAAAATTTTCACTCACTTTTTTTTGTTTTTTTTGTGTTTGACGGGTGATGGCGGGTTGCCTTTCTTTATCGGTTGCGAACGGAGTGCGACGGGCAATAAGTAAGTAATTTTGTAATGGCGTTTGTATGTATGGAGTTGTATGGCCACAAAACACAAGTTGCTAAGTGTGAACCCAAAATGCCGACGTGTCCGGAAAAATTTATTTTCAAAAAAGAATTTTTTAATTTCGGGATTTTCCCCTGCAGCGAATATTTTATTTCGCAGTTTCTCCTTTGAAATTATAAATAATATTTGCCCTATTGCGCATATTAATGCCATCTAATAATTCCATATCAGTATTAAAATACTATAACATCATCCACGACTCAAATAAATGCCCACGAAAATTGTCGATAATTCGAAATTTATCGGTGCGACGAGTGCGATTATTTCTTTGCGCGGGCGAATGCGTCTCTAGAGTTATTTGGGGACCGTGCATTGAGCATTCTGTTGTCCACCTGCACCCCGTGGCCACCCGCTCACCCTCGCCACGCCTGGCCCACAGGCTCCATTCTCCTTGCACAAGCACCATCATCCACCCCACACTCCAGCGGCGAGTTCCTCTGTCTTTCTCCCGCCGGCCGTGTACCCCATGCGCTGTTTGCACCCACAGAAGTATCATTCCATTCACCGAACGTTACTCTTAATCTTTCGTACGCCTGTGTTGGGATTTGTGTTTGTGGTTTTTTTTTTCAAGAGGGACATTTGCGCGTTGTTGCCTATTCACGGGGTTACCTAGTGTCGGTAGTTTGTTGTGATTCGGTCGGAGGGCAGCAAAAAGACAAAATCCTTTTGCAAAACGACGTTCTTCGTGGTGCCTTGAGGTACTTCTTTTGGTCCATAATTGGTTGTTCTCGTGGTGTTGATTTTATTTTGTTTGCCATTTCTTTGTTTGATTTTCGACACAAGGCGAGTAACGCACTCTTTCTTAAAAAAATTATGCAGTGCGACACCAGGCACCCGGAGCGTTACTTTATGGAAGCGCCTATCGTGTCTCAAGCCGAGGGAGCAACTGCACCCGAGTCCAAACCATCTACGATGCCGGTATCTGTCGAGGGTGAACAGGTCAAGACCGTCACTGACAGTAAAGTCGCCTCGCCTGTTCAGGATTCCAAGGACACCCAAGACGGCAAGGTGCCTTTATCGAACGTACCTACTCCACTCGAGCGATCCAACTCGTTGGACAGTGCAACTACAGGTGAGATTTTACGTGTCACTTTCTCCAAATGATGTTGCCTGGCATCTGTAACATGTTGGGCGTACCACTCGGTATATGCAATTGCTCATTATTTTCTGCCTATTTCTACCACAGCCCTTGTACCCAGTGCCATGCCTCCCGCAGAAGCTCCAAAGACCGTCGAGACGGCCGAGTCCGTTAGCAGCGTATCGTCTGGCGATGCAGCGGGAACTGATGCTGCCAAGGCGGACAGTCCCGCCAACGGACAACAGCCGCGGTCGTCATGTACATACTGCGGGAAGCAATTCTACCGGATTGACAGGCTGAATGCGCATTTGCGAGTACACACAGGAGAGACGCCGTACCAATGTAGCGTGCCAGGGTGCGGAAAGCGCTTCAAGGAAAACGCTGCATTGTTTAAACACGTCAAGTCGCACAGCCCCTCGCGTCCGTATCAATGCAACATGTGCGGGACGGCGTTCAAACTCAAGCACCACCTCAAGCGTCACAAGGAGAAGGTTCATGAAATACCCGCCGACGCGCCGTCTGCGTTTCCTCATCCGGCGCAGTATCCTGGCCACCCGGCACATTACCACCAGTACCAACACATGCCGAGGCACGACGCCCCCATGTACGCCGGCGCCGCCGCACAGGGCCGAATGTACCCCGTCCACGCACGCCCTACCATGTATCCTCACATGGGCGGTCAGCCGCAGATGATGATGCGACCTCCGGGCGAATATGCATATGAGCAGTACCAGCCCATGCAGGGCCAGTACCCCGCGCAACACCCGGGATTCCAGGCGATGGCGCAACCAGGTGGCTATCCTGTTAACTATGCAGCGCGCCCCATGGGCGTCACTGGTCCGTTCTCTGCCGGCCACGGAATGGTCAGTGGCTACGATCACCGGCCGCCGTCGGCGTCAATGCAGTCGTTTGACGGTGCCGCTTCGTGGAATTCGTCTGCGGGATCTGGCGCACAGGCGTGGTCAAACTACGGGCCTCCGTCGTCCGGAGCGCCTGCGGCCCACGGCGCGCCTGCTTCGGCTGGCCCCGCGCCTGTCCCGTACGGCGGCGGCAGCTTTGACGAACAACAACAGAACAGCGTGCGCAGTTCGGCTGTGAGCAACCTGTCGTCCAGGGGCTCCGAGGCTGAGCAGGCGGCTGCATTTACTATCTCGAACCTCGGGAATCCGAATGTTGCTCGTGTGGCATCGTGATGACTCTTGCGAGATTTTCGTTTCGATTTTTGTGCCTGATTCCTTTTTGTCTGCCGTCTTTGCTTTCCTTCGCTTTTGCGCATTGTCTCCTCGTTTTTCCCACCGCGCGTCATCACCCAGCACAATAAATGATCAGCTGTCGAGATTCACTGTTCAACGTAAGGTCTGCGCAGTTTGACTGTGTCTCTTTGTTTGTGTATGTGTCCGTGCGGCAATGTGTATGGGGCGTTACGGCAGGCAAGGCGCTGTGTGTGAGCAGACGCCGGGGGACAAAAATATCCGTTGTCTGCCTCTTCGTATTGGGTATTCTGTTACTGCGGGATAGTCTTCAGTGACGTCGCTGTTTCATAATTCCCGCAATAGGCTGGCTGAGACGTATCACAACAAAGACTTCCCCGTCTTGCGATGACGGTCGCTGCTTCTGTTGCAAAGCGAGAACCAGAACCGCATACGTGCCAGCATTTACTTAACAAAAGACAACACAATCCAATGCAAGACGTTGCCGTCCAGCATTTACTAACAGAAGACAACATAATCCAATGCAAAACGTTGCCACAACATACTCGAGACATCGCGTCCCACAAAACATCGCTCCTCTTCCGACTATTAGTTTCCAAGCGGCGAAAAGTGCGGGCGACGTACAGCAAATTGTTGCACACATTACAGTCATTCTGTGTTGTTGTCGTCCACTGAGATGTCAATGATCTTCATTCATTTGGTATTAAATAAAAACTAATGTCTTTGCCTTCGCTATTGTGATTGTCACCTTGTTATAGCACAATAATCGAACAAATTCACCAATTTTTTTTTTCCTTCAACGTATCTAATAACTGAGCACTGTATTTTTGGCCGTCCATGTGAATGAGGAGTTCAATGGTGTCCGCTTCCGCGCTCGGCCACCTGCCCTCACCCAATGTTTGCGAGCTCGCGGATCATTATTTGCGAGACCTCCTGTTCTGGAATATCGCAGGAATGGTGTAATATTTGGAGCCAATTCTATTTGTGGATCGCGCGAGGAGTGTGCGTTTAAAACCTTCATACAAATTTGCCATACTGAACCGGCGGGTGTGTCACGCGGAAGCGAAGATGAGCAATAAAATATTTTCGTGGCAGTTACATATGGAATTTGGCCTGAATTTTTCCGGTAATTAAGCCTCGAGCGAGTCACACGACAAAATAATTGCACAATATTTTATTTCACAGATTTTATTTTATATTAAACCCGAAACTAATATTTTTCAATTCAAAGAAGCCCGCATTCCACGATTATTCGATGAAAATGTTGAATAATGTTCGATACACAAACGGGCCAAAAAACTTGCACGAAATCTCCAGCATCGGCATACGTCAATAAGATTAAAAATAATGAGAGAAAAAAAATTTATTCCGTTATTATTTTTTTATTTTTGGTTTTTTACCTGGCTTTGTGGGGTCCCACCTTTCTTGAGTGTATTGCATACACACACTGCCCGCAGTACTGACACACGCGCGCAGCACACGACACACTCTCCCCGCGCGCAACGCTGTGGCCCGCTCACTATGGGGCCCCGGTTGGTGCCGTCCAAACTCAGCCGTTTTCCGTGTGACGGTGCCCTCCTGTGCACACGCTCAACACCTCCTCCATCCCCATGTTCACTGGATGCAAAGCTACGCAACCAATCTATTCTCCCTCGCATGTCTGTCTGGTCTTGTTCTCGCAAATTGCACGAGAGACCCCGCTTCACTTCCGAGGTGGTGAACGCGTACGTAAAAACTCCATAACTATATGCAATCCCATTTATGACATATTTTGTCTACATACATTACATTATTAGAACGAAGCATCTTCATCTTTACCCACCGCGCGGGAAACACATTGATTGCGTTTGCAAAGGGAATTAACATGAGCTATTGAGCGGGGTCGTTGAACAACCGCCACACGGACATTCCGTTGGTAGCCGCGAGGCACACTATTAAATGCTGTGAATGAAGCCTTCCAGCAGACGAATCACTTGGCAGGATACGTTCCCCAATGGGGATGGTTCCAACATCGACGGGACAGATGGTGAGTGAACAGAACGCGCCTATGTGATAACAAACCTTCTTTTCCATGGGACATCCACACGCACGCACATACATACGTTTGATACACAAGGACGCTCTCGTTTCTTTCCTTGTGTTTTTCACATATCAAACCGATAGCTTCCCTTTTTTGCCACTTTGCAGAATCGATGCGGGTCTTGCCTCATCAAGATGCACCAAGATACCAAGGACCACGCAACCTTGCCGCTTCGGGCGGCGGCGCCAATCATCGATTTGTGCGAAGCGAAAGCACCGACGGCACCACTCTGCCTGGCTTTGTAATACGTAGCGAGTCGTCACTAGGATATGACCGCGCGCCACAGTCTGTGCAGGTGAGCGTAACCAACGGAGCCGCACACACGCCGCGTCAGTGCCAGTATTGTGGGAGGGCGTTTTCGCGCTCAGACCGCCTTCACGCTCACGAGCGGACGCACACTGGCGAGAAGCCGTACGTGTGCAAATTCGAGGGATGCGGGAAGCGCTTCAAGGAGAATAATGCGAGATACAAGCACATGCGCACACACTCTGACCGACGGCCATATGAGTGCGAAGGCTGCGATGCATCGTTCAAGCTCAAGCACCACCTGAAGCGTCACGCGCTTATGGTCCACTCGACCGAAGGCGAGAGTCAATCGGAGACGACGCCGCCAGCAGCACCGATGCAGCAGCAGTCGACAAAGCCGGGGCTCAAGGGACCTCGCTCCGACTCTGGCATTTCGAGCGATAACGCAAGTAACAGCAACACAAACAGCAACAACGACGGCAGCAGTTCTATCGCCGGTGGCAACGGATCGAGCCTGTCAGGGTCAAACTCAAACAACAGTATGAGCGGGAGCAACTCTGGGGGGAGCAATTCGGGGGCCTCGCCCTTGGGCAGTATGGACGACAGCGCAAGCAACGTGTCTGGCGGATCCGCCGACAACAGCAACGGCTCAACGCGGAGATCCAATGGCAAGAAGAATCGGCGGCGGCGGCGCAAGCGAAAGTCGTCGTCCAACGGAGAAAGCGCGCAGTCAGCTGACTCTGCAGGCACAAACGACGACACACAAGAGGCCATGGAGTGCCTGGATGCAAATGGCTCGGCGAATGCACCTTCCGGCGTCAGCGCGTATGGCGGGGGCGGTGCAACGGGCCATGCGAATGTGCGCGCACCGAGACGAAGACATAACGGAGCCCATGCGCAGCAACAGCGAGGAATGGTCGAGCGGCGAGCAACATCTGGGAGGTCTGACGGCGTGGCTGCGTCGGACGGCAGGACACAACAGACTGACCAGCAACACGTGACGCGACCTCATCCGCATGCTAACGCCCACGCGCATCAACAGCCTGTGGCAGCAAATCAGCCGCTTGGCGGTCACTTCATGCGACCCCAAGCGCACGACGTGTCCTTCCATGCCAGTGGCTTGCAAGCGCCGAATCACGGAATGTCAATGCAGATGCAGCACCAACAACAACAACAGCAGCAGCAACAACAACACCGCTCTCACGTGATGATGCAGCAGCAGGCTCGTCCTCAACCGCCGTCGCAAGGCGCGTACTCGGCCTCTTCGCAGCCAACAATGCAACCGCAGCCAATGCTTCACCGCGATCCCCACTCGAACCAGCCCCGCCAATGGTACCCAAGCGGCAACGCTAGCTCTGGAAGCAGCGGAAGTGAACGCACGCACGGCGGTGGTCGCCGCAAGCGTCACCACAAAAAGCCGAGCCCAACATCCCCCGGGATGGCGCACAAAAGAGCAGCGCACGGAACAAAGCCACAAACATCTTTCATGATAAGTGACATTCTCGGCCACTGATATCCTATCAATGGTCGAGAATGTTCCTCATCACGAAGCGTGCTTGTTACTATGTCGCCCTCCCACAAAGAAATTGTGTTGTCCATGATGTTATGTTATGTCCCGCATAGATTTTGCGTTTTCGCTTGCTTTTGTCTTGCTTGCTTTGCCTTTCTGCCTGCGTTGTCGTAAAAAAATAGTAAATAAATTTAGATACAAAACAACCTAGGAATATACTTGATGGGTAGTGTGCGATTCGTTGGTGTCGTTGTGAAAATATTGTTCTTTGTGATGAGCAACTGGTGGGAACAGTTAGAATAAGCGCAAGATGTTGGCATCAGAGAAACGAAATAACCACAAAAACACGACGAAAAGGCAGAATGGACAAGCAATACGCTCGCAACGAAATAAAATAAAGAATTCGAAGGAGGTTCACAACCAGGCACACGAATAAGGGAATGCGGTAAATGTAGCGAGAAATTCTCTAATCTGTTTCTGAAGTTTGCAGCTGATTTTGCAATCTTGGCAGAGAATCGGGAGGGTGTTGTGTGTGTGTATGGTGTGTGTATGGTGTGTGTGTGTTGGGTGTGTGTGTGTGTGGTGTCCCTCGCGTGAGCAAAGTTCGCTGTCCCGCGTGAGCCACAGCCCCGACAAATTAAGTTACTTAACAGAGGATTTAAAAATGAATACTCACTGTATGGATTGTCAGCGGATACACCTAATTTCGAAATTATTTATCACACCTGACGGCTACCGGATGGTCACCTCCTCGCGTGAGATGGGGGTGCATATATGACACGTTGCCTCGGCCGACAGTCACATTCACAAAGGCTGTGGGCACACACCGCGGGGACAAATTCATTGCTGCGGCGTTGAGTTCTCCGAGTTCTCTGCCATTCTCTGCCACTTTTGCATACCTTCAGGGTTCGTTACAGTTCGTCGGTCATAAGGAAACAATCAGGTGGAATTTCGTGGCTGATTAGTCACGGCCAATCAAAAAGAACCCCCCTTTTGGAACTACTTTGGAACTCCCTTCAGTACATATAATCGTTAGATTTACTTCTTCGCTTAAGTTTCTCGAATACGTGATCTATGTCATTTCAGCAAATACACATATGCCTCACCGATCCTTCAATACACAAAGCAGATCAGTATATTCATCTGATTTAGCTCATTCGCGCGGGCTGCGAAGCAACCCTCGCAGATTTGTACAGTGCGGTGATTTGCTCGAGAAAGATGAATGTAAACACAGTGTGCCCGCCGATTCGCGCAAAAAACGCGGGATATCCTTTCCATAGCTTGAAAAAACCTTCGTTGCGGATGATCTTGACCATGCAGTCGAGGCTGCTTCGATACTCGCCATTCTTCATGTCCTGAATGCGAGTCTTAGCAATGTCGGCGGGAAGCGAGATGGTCGTCGCGGCCAATCCAGAAACGAGACTGGAGGCGAGATGGCACCCGATACCGTCCTTCATAATGCCGTTCTTGAGTAGAATCTCCTTTGCCTCCGAGTATGTGCCGAGCTGCGCGGCATTGAGCAGAATGGCGCGCGAAACAGTCGGCCCACACCCACGCCAAAGTGTTAGGATGCCCTCCTCGCGAGAAACGCGAATGAGAGCGTCAAAGACATTCTTGTAGTTGCGTTGCTGTTCAAGGGGCAGTCGTCCATCGGCGGTCATGCGGACCAAAGCGACCTCCGCCGGTGTTCCGACAACAGCGGCGATGCCACCGGAGACCATTCCGGCGCCGATCTTGACCGCAAACGAGGTGGTCACGAGCGCAGAGCTTCCGTTTTGCTGCTGTTGTTGTGCCTTTGCAAACTCAATGCATGCGTTGAAGACGCCAAAGCGTGTTGTGGAGTATGTTGCTTGTCGAAACAACGCTGCAGAGAGGCTGAGGGGTCCACATGTAAAGGCCCACACACATGAATGCACACATTAGACGCATGTTCACAAACACATACAGACGCACACACGCACACACACACAAACGAGGATTGGCAAGGAGACATTTGAAGAGCGAAATGAACCCATTTCCCAGGTTGGTTTCGAGGCACAACATGTGCACAATTATACACACCCATTATAAAAGCCCCCAAAGCCTTCATGTCGCACAACAGCCGCGGCTGTACTAACGAGTGATCGAGGCGCAACTCCTTTCTGATTGCTTGCCAACTGCATGCGAGTCTTGATAAGGTCGAGCGGTTGGACGATCGATGTCGCCATCATCCCCGCGGTCCCACCGAGGAAAAATGCCTCCATGTTTTCCCAGAAAATGTACAGATTAATTAAAAAACGATCTTTAGAGCCCAACAGTGTTGTCTTGTTGAGGAACTCTCTTAAAAGTGCCTGCCGAAATGCCAGATTGATGGGGAGAGATCAGAAGGATGTCGACACAATGATATAACTGAAGAGTAAGCCGTTTTGAACACAAACAGCATAGTTTTGCTGCATTCCGCAGTGGGCATGTGCATCCCATTTTGCGCAATTGTTGTTGCGTGTGTGCGTTTACGGTTTCACCAAGACGTACGCCGTGCATGTGGTGTGCAACGGCGTGCCTGCTCCCGCCACTCCGGTCGCATGTTTTGGGTGCATCCAATCGGCACCCAGACAACCAACGTGACCTCGATTTAAATAGAAAAGGGTGGCACCAAATCATCACTTTTTGCGACACCGTTCCAGATTAAAATGCCGAGGGGACTCACGTGCTGACCAGTTTGTATGGAGAGTCTTTCTGGAAGATTTTTGTAGCCGTTCTGATTGGACCGCCTCTGTGTCCGGCACGACCATCGTCATCCACTCACATGCGATTATGTCAGCCCGCACAGTACACACGGCAACATTCCGATTGAACTGGCAAAACTTATGCTGCCCATTAATAAGCCCTATACCATCCACTGTCAGATCCGAGCGGACAGACTGAGAAGTCAGATGAACAGACTGCAGTCGTCTTCCGCCTGGAATCAGTCCCGCCGCGTGGCCGACTGCCCGTTCTTATTCGTACATGACGGCTGACACAGTTGATTTGATGCGCCATCAACTTACTATTGTAGCTAATTTCGGTGCCCAGTCTTGAGTCACGGGGCGGCCGGGCACTGGAGTTTGTATATATCAGGCCATTCGCCAGTGACTGCCAGGCTGACCGTACTAACTTTACTGCAGCGTTTCCCCCGCTGAGAAACAGTCGTTGAAGATTTAATGTTCATCCGATCGGCTGACGGTTCGGCAGCACTGACTGTCGGCACTTCAGGTCACACCATCAGTCACTGTTGTTAAGATTGATGCTGACTTTGGCAGGACAAATAAAAATCTGACGTCTGACTTGCCACAACCAACTGGAGCACTCTAAACCTTTGTTAACAGACGGCTCTCACTTCAGTAAGACAATTATCGTTGCCGCCGGCGACTGATCTCAGGTTTAATTTCCGAACCGGATGCGGATGACGGCTGCCGACGCGCGGTGACTGACTGACAGTGATTGTGTCTCAGTGGCAAGTGAACTGAACTGGCCCTTCAGTAGCAGGCCGCGATGCCAAGACGTTGCAGAGAGAAGTGACAGTGTCATCTTTACTGGCCAGTTAGCTTAGTTTTAGTCAGCGGCCGACCAGGCGGTAAGCAGACTGAATGTCGCGGATGCCCCGATCTGAAGCCGTTCCGCGCTGGTCGGCCGGTCTGCGAGCCTGTACTTCATGAGGCCATCGTTGTGCCTGCCGCAGCGACGTGAGACTTGTCCGGACCGCAGAACTATATTCGCCGAGAACTGACTCAGCCTGGATCAGGGGCACCTACGGCACCTACGGCACCTACTCCCCCACCGCTATTCCGGGCCGCTATTCCCCGCTATTGACCTGATCGTAACGGAACGTGGTGGTCAGCCGATTTCCGTGGGCTGGACCTGTGCAAATTTTCCGATAATTGGCAACACACACCTGAACGGTTGGTTTGATGCACAACAGATGTGAAATCTTTTTCATATGCATGCGCGTCATTATAACATACTAATTTTTCGTGTTAGGTTAGCTTGCTCCGCGTTCCAGAAAAACGCTCGTGAATTTGATTGCGTTATTACACCGGATCAAAGTCATCAACTGCAGATTGCAGGTTTGTTTTTAGTTTGCCGAAGTAGGGCGTGCCCCCTTTGCTCTGCTTTTGTCCGATAGCTGTTTAGACACATGGTTTTGTAGTGCGATTGTAATATTGATAGTCATCGCCGTACTGGTGATATTCGATTGATTAGCTACATCCACTTGCTCAAAACTGGATGCCGTTTGTATGCCCACCTTGAGTATCTTATGTGTGTTAATAATTAATTTTTGTCAGTGGGTACTTTTTATACTACAGAGATGGACACTTTGACGCTCACAGTGATTGCGACTGCGGTCGTCGTGGTCGCTGCTGCGGTTGTCCTTGGTATATTCGCGCTGAAGCCAAAGGTAAGGAAATCTCTGCAGGCACACACGTGCACGTTGCATTTCGTCTCCAGTCCGAGGATACTGACCTATACTTACAACTTTGCATATGGTGGGAATAGCTATGATTTAACCCATGTTATGTTTTATCGAAACAAATCTCTCAAATGAAGGCAAAGGTGATCACTGAACCGGCCAAGGCACAGAAGACTAAGGGGGGACAGGAACCCCGCAAAGTCGACAGTGGTCGCAGCAAGGACAAAACAGATGCCTCCCATGAGGATGATGCCGCAAGGGAGGAGCGTGCAGCGATAAAGAAACGGCGCGCCGAGGAGAAGTTGAGGGCTGAAGAAGAAAAGCAGAAGGCAGAGTTGGCCGCACGCAAACGCGAACTTGAGGAAGCCGTGCGCCGCCAGCAGGAGGAGACCAAGTGCGTTGTGATTGTCTCTTGTGTGTTCACTGCATGGCATGCAAATAGTTAAGAAGTAAGGAGGCGGGTTCAGAATATGACAGAGAATGAAGTTGGAAATTGTCTTCGCAGCATGATTAAGCATTGATGTTTGCCTTAATTTGACTAGTGCCAATGTCCACCCACCTCCTCCTGCAAGCAGACAGCGTTTGGAGAACGAGCGTCGACAGCGCGAAGAGCAGAAGAAGAAGGCAGTGGAAGAAGAAGAACGGCTGCGCAAGGAGAAGGAGGAGAGAAAGGTATGGTGATATATGTATATATATATATATGTGAATACGAACATACACACATACATACATACGAATAGGGTTGTTATTATGTTGTTATCTGTGTGGTCTGTAGGATGATGTCCATGAAAATGACGCGGGAGCACTTTGCCCTTTGCTGTATCTCAGGCGCGCGCTGCGGAAGAGGAGGCCGCCGCCGCCGCTGCGAAAGAAGAGAAAAAACGCCGTGCCAAAGAAACAGAGGAGCGCGAACGATTGGCTAAGGAGGAGCGAGTGGTAAGAGGACGCATATTTGCGCAATTCACAAACCTCCGCTTGCAGTTAATCTTAGGAGGCGTGCATACATATCTTCTACGGCAGTATGATGTGCGTGTGTCTTACCTCTGATTTTCTGGATTCGCAGAAGCGCGAGGCAGAAGCCAAAGGAAAGCGCGACGCCGAAGAGAAGGCCAAGCGTGACGCCGAGGAGAAGGCCAAGCGTGACGCCGAAGAGAAGGCTAAACGTGACGCTGAGGAGAAGGCGAAGCGCGAGGCAGAAGCCAAGAAACAGGCCGAGGAAAAGGCCAAGCGTGACGCTGAGGAGAAGGCGAAGCGCGAGGCAGAAGCCAAGAAACAGTCCGAGGAAAAGGCCAAGCGTGACGCCGAGGAGAAGGCGAAGCGCGAGGCAGAGGCCCAGAAGCAGGCCGAGGAGAAGGCTAAACGCGACGCCGAGGAGAAGGCGAAGCGTGAGGCTGAGGCCCAGAAGCAGGCCGAGGAGAAGGCTAAACGCGACGCCGAGGAGGAGGCGAAGCGCGAGGCTGAGGCCCAGAAGCAGGCCGAGGAGAAGGCTAAACGCGACGCCGAGGAGAAGGCGAAGCGCGAGGCTGAGGCCCAGAAGCAGGCCGAGGAGAAGGCTAAACGCGACGCCGAGGAGAAGGCGAAGCGCGAGGCAGAGGCCCAGAAGCAGGCCGAAGAGAAGGCACAGCGTGAGGCTGAGGCCCAGAAACAGGCCGAGGAGAAGGCAAAGCGCGAGGCCGAGGAGGAAGCCAACAGAGCGGCGGTATGTAGAGCTTGCGTTGCGAATATTTGCATGTCTTACACTGACGGTTTCTGGCAATTCTCTAACTTTGTTTGCATTCGACCACAGGCAATCGCTCTTCAAAATGAGTGTGCACGTGCCACGACGACGGCACCTGCCGCAGTGACTGTGTCCTCTACTGTGGCGCCGCAGACCGAAGAAGCATTCGACTTTGGGACGCCGATCGAGGACCAGCAGAAGGCCGCGCTGTTTATGCAGAGCCGATTCCGGGCAAAGAAGGGAAAGACAGCACCTGCCACTGCTGATAGCGAGACTAAACAGACTGCGGAGTCTGCGGCGCCGGCCACAGCCACTGTGGCGACACCTGTGGAGACACCTGTGGCGCCGCCTGCGGAGTCGTTTGACTTTGGGACGCCGATCGAGGACCAACAGAAGGCCGCGCTGTTTATACAGAGCCGATTCCGTGCGAAGAAAGGGAAGGCTGTTGAATCGCCCGTGAAGGCCGATACTGCTGATACTGCGGTGGATGTGCAGAAAGTGTCTGAGGCTGCTGTGCGCCACGACCTTGCGCAGGAGGAGACATCATTGCGACTCCATCGGGAGGCCGTGAACTCGTCTCCTCCAACTTCTGTTGTGCTCCCCGTGACGGATGAAGCGCCTAAAATTGTGCAGCAGGCCGAGGAATCATTCGACTTTGGGACGCCGATCGAGGACCAGCAGAAGGCCGCGCTGTTTATGCAGAGCCGATTCCGGGCAAAGAAGGGAAAGACAGCACCTGCCACTGCTGATAGCGAGACTAAGCAGACTGCGGAGTCTGCGGCGCCTGCCACAGCCACTATGGCGACATCTGTGGAGACACCTGTGGCGCCGCCTGCAGAGTTGTTTGACTTTGGGACGCCGATCGAGGACCAACAGAAGGCCGCGCTGTTTATGCAGAGCCGATTCCGTGCGAAGAAGGGGAAGGCTGTTGAATCGCCCGCGAAGGCCGATACTGCGGTGGATGCGCAGAAAGTGTCTGAGGCTGCTGTGCGCCACGACCTTGCGCAGGAGGAGACATCATTGCGACT
>CALSCR010000097.1:21954-66359 GCA_943704495.1 Pigoraptor chileana
CTGCGGTGGATGCGCAGAAAGTGTCTGAGGCTGCTGTGCGCCACGACCTTGCGCAGGAGGAGACATCATTGCGACTTCATCGGGAGGCCGTGAACTCGTCTCCTCTTGCACGTTCTTCAGTGCCGGAACCATCCGCGCACCTACCTGCTTCGCGCGCTGCGCCCCAGCCACAAGTAGACCTGAAAGTGGCACACTGTGCACAGTTGGTTTCAGAGGCTCTTCGTGCTGAGGCGCGTGAATGGGACTCAATCGGGCGTGCCAGCGAACAATCAGCAATTGCGGGAGTTTCTGCAGACCTACGCAGTGAGCTTCAGGCAGAGGAATCGTCCTTGAGGTTCTTTCGTGAGTGCCGCGCCGCTCAAGAACATTCTGCATCTGTGGCGGCCGTCAGCTTTGCGTCTTCGGCCGCGGGCGAGCACGGGCAACCGGCCAACAGCCCCGGATCAAGCTCCCGGGGATCGTCTGGTGCCGGCGGCGACGAGTGGGTGGTGCTTGATGACCACGCCAGCCGCAGCTCACAGAGTGGGACGGCAAGCCCCTTCCACTTTGTATCATCCGCCACTACGGGTGTGACCACTTCCACGGTATGTTTGCACTTTTACTGCCTCTTTGGTGCCCCGCTGACCTTTGTTTCTATGTTGCGAGGTGTCGCAGTGTTTGTTGTTGGTTCTGTTGGAGATTACATTTTGATTATCGTAATTTGATGACCATCCTGCCTTGTAGCGTGATTTGACCGCGTCTGGGCGCTCTACTCCCACTGAGGAAGTGCGTTCTGACACAAGTGGCGTGTCACCGGCGTTGTCTCCGTCATCTTCGGGACTTCTATTGGGTGTGTATTCGCCTCGTATGCTGTAAGTTTTGTGTTTAACCGATCGTTGATTGAGTCGGGCGTAGGGCTGTATCAGTTCATATCGAAGGGGCATCGCTATCTTCCGTCGTAATGAAATCTCACAAAATTTCCAATGTATGTATGCAGGCGGAAATCGACTGCCCTCATCCCCAGGCGTTGTGCGTGCTCCGATGTCTCCGTCGGTGAGCCTTGCTGATGGGTTCAAGGGACTCGCTGGCCTTAGCAAGAAGGATAATGGTTGGTGGTGTCGGCTGCTGCACACAGCCGCGTTTCGTGGTGTCGCAGTTGCGAGGGCGTGCTTGTGCGACTGCGGGACACGTGGTCCGTCTATTATGTCCCAATGCATTGCCGTGTGCGTAACGTGTATGCAATTGTCCTCCTCTGTTTTGTGTTTTACCGGGGATTTGGCCAAAATGTGGTTGGAATGATACAATCTCCTCATTCTAAATCTTGTGTCGGTGTCTCTTTTTAATCTGCAGATTCATTCACGCACGTTCTCCACAACAAGCGGTGAGGAGCTGTGCCTTGATCCAACTGTTGCACCAGTCAGCAAATGGAACTCCACGGACACACTCCCGCGACACACGGACAAACCCTTACCACGTGTACCTTCACAGTCAGAACGCCGCATACCGCTGCACACACACACACACACACACACACACACACACACACACACACACACACACACACACAATACAAACGAGAGTATTTACAACTATGCAAGCCACAAGGAAACGAGCGCTTTTACACTTTAGATAACTATGCAGCATAAAGGCGCGTGTTCAGTCTGCCTTTGACGGCTTGCGTGGGCGTACGTCGTGATGGGCATCCGGGGCAATTCCTCGTGTGCGGTTGACAATGATGCGCAGCTTGTCTATGATGGGACTAACGACGGCCGACACGCGCTCACACACACCCGCAATGAGCCCGTTGGCAGACGCCGCTGGATACACAATGGCCGCCATGGCTGTGCTTGCCGTGTTTTCAGATGTTGATGGGTGTGCGCATTTGTTGCGACCGCATGTGTATGTGTTTGGGAGGGGTGGGGGGGTGTCAATGTGGTACATGCCACAGGCAGCTCACAGAACCACACACATGCAAAATCGGCACTGTTGGTGCGACCTATGGTTGAGGACGCTGTGCCTTCGCTGCCAGGTGTATGGAATTGCTCACCTGTAATGTATGCGAGCACGAGTCCCGAGATGCAGTTGCCCAGGTATCCCACGGCTATGAGCGATGCGCCGACCATGGCCATGTACTGCGTGTTGCGTGGCGCATGAAGACAGCGAGTAGGTTTGCGCTATGTGAGCGACAACAATGCAGTGCCCCACGCATCAATCGACCAGATGCACGCCGTCACTGGTGACATGTAAACTGGGCGTGAGGGGCACCTCGCCCACAAAGCCATTCACACAACACGCGCACATACGTGTGCACACCCACATGCGTAGACAAAAGACAGCGAGCGATATATGCCAACGCAAAGGTATGGTTAAAAGGGGCCTGTGCACCTGTAGAGGGCTGCGCGTGCGAAGATCGTCCATTACACGACGAAAGTGACGAAAACGAATCACAACCGCTGCCAAATCTGCGCATATGGCCTTGAATCGCGTGTTGCTCGCATCGCCGTCACTGTGCGGCGAGTGTGATGAAGTGAGAGTGGGAGGTCATGAGAGGGGATCAGCGCTCGAAACGCCCGGATGCCGACTCTAAGCAAGAGACTATATGTTTGTAAATCTTAAATCGGCCACAGAAGGATTGCAACAGCTTACGAGTGCAAGATGCTCGAGAACTGAGGTGCGTTGCATATTGGAAGAATAATGATGTGCTCCAACCACTGACACGAAATCACCAGAACAATCACATGTGAGAGGCATTAGTTAGGCAAACGCGAGTCTATCCACTTCAACAACAGTCTTTTAACACTCGGCGGCGTTAAAAATGCACCAATCGATGCAGTTATCCCACGTGCGACTCACCTGACTGAAGCAGCGCTGATAATCGCGAGGCCGTAGTCAGCAGCGACAGCGATTGCCGCAAAAACAGTCGCAATGGACACGACTGTCCAGGTCGTCGTTGCAAGGAACCTGCGGGATAACCACGACAGGTGTATGTGTATGTGTGTATGTGTGTATTGTGTGTGTGTGTGTGTGTGTGTGTATATTTATTGTGTGTGTGTGTGTGTGTGTATATATATTGTGTGTGTGTGTGTGCCCGCGCGTATTTGTGCGCATGTGTGTGTGTAGTGAGTATGCGTGCGTGTGTGTATGTGTGTGGCATGTTCAGCGTGAGCCATTTGCGACATGCCTGGACCATGCGCGATTCACAGTGTGTCAATATTGTACAGCATCAACGGAATGTACCCTGTGGTATTTGCAGAGCAATAGGACATGAGCATCTGCACGTGGGCAGCAGTTGTACTCACCAAAACGCCAATTGAACAACGCCGATCAAAATGAAAATGTGCGGCTTTTGTCCGAGAAGGACCTGTAAGCAGCGATAAACACACACATACACACACACACAGAGAGTGTGTGAGAGAGAGAGAATTAGCAGCGAGCACCTCACACAACGCATGTACTAACACAGACACACAAAACGGGGCGGATGAACAGATTGGTGGTTACACAAGGGGATAATTGTATGCATCGCACGAACGCATCCAAGCGATCAACAACTGCTATATTACCTGTTCAATAAACAGTACAGCTCCTTTGTGGCCATCAAGTTGACCTTCGATCGACTTGCGCACATCGCGCTGTGCTCAAAGATCAAGTAGTTATGTGCATTTCATATGCCACATGCCGAGCGTGTGAGGAGCATGACACACTCTGCTGACGTTTATGATTGAGGTTATTTTGAACTCATACAAAAGAGAGCAATTGCATTGATATGACGAATATTACTGAGAGCGGACTGAACGACCCGCGACTCGAATATGATGATTAGGATACAGACCTGCTCCTGGATGGTAGCATCGGAGGAGTGATCGGCTGAAGGTGCCATGATATGTAATCGAAACGCACAGAATGAGCTAATGGGCGAGATCTAAAGTAAAATGTATAAGCCGCGTCTTACTATTCTTTCGTTAACAGCAATGGAGTGAGTGAGGTGCTCTCTGTTGTTGGGACGACGCCGATCTAATCGCCCGTCGCTGTGACGGCATGCACTGACAGCGGTGCAGTGAATTTTGATGACGTTGTCGGTCCCTCGGAGTGTCCGGGCAGATTTAATTGAAAATCGTCCAGAATCACTGTTCATTTAGTCCATACCCTCAGTTTACATGTCACCATTGACAGGACGCAGGGCCAGTTAAAACTCTGCGCACCGAACACCCCTGCGGTCTGCCACTGGCAATTGGGCTTAATGAAGCGGCGAAACCAGCACTCGCCACTCCGCAGACAGCGCCACTATTGTCGCCCGTGTTGCGACAGGAGCACCGCTGAGTCACCGCTGTGTTGGCAGTGCCGGTGGAGGCCCACACAGTCGCCCAGCATTAGGCAGTCGCCGGCAGACCCTATCCGCCCTTTTCGGCGAAAAAGGAGCCGACGGACAACGGACGCTTGCAGTGGACAGCCAAAAGCAAGGCATGCAGACCACAATGGACGCGCTATGAAAAAAAACAAAACGCAGCGTTCATGCCATCTTTTCGCGTCCGTTTCAGTCGAGATCGTCTTCGTGGGCGTCTGCAGTATCACCGGGGCATTGCGCAGACATTTCTTCTGCCGACTCAAACGCATCGCCACACCACACACAATAGAGGTGACGGTTGCGAAGGTATGCCGTCAGCTCACTCAGTCTCTCGGGCGTCGGAGACAGCGCATCGTCGTCACTGTCGGCGTCGCCCGGCGCCGTCGCCGAGGCAACGAAACCGTCATCACGTGACGCTGTGGTGCGTGCGACGGCGGCGCGCTTCCTTTGCCGCTCTTCACGTCGGATTTCAGCGGGCCACAGGTGCTCAGTGCCCGTCACACCCTCCCTTCTGTTGTCCCATAACGACAGCAGAACAAACATTAGTACACAGCAAACAGTGTTACATCAGCAGACAGCAAACAGTGTTACATCAGCAGACAGCAAACAGTGTTACATCAGCAGACAGCAAACAGTGTTACATCAGCAAACAGCAAACAGTGTTACATCAGCAGTCAGCAAACAGTGTTACATCAGCAGACAGCAAACAACACACATGTGAGCAGTCAGAGGCAGAAATACAGAAGCACAAAGGTGTGCAATGCAGTGCAACCGGCAGACGCAACTGTGGCTGTGATTGTCAATTTCACTGAATGCATGTGACGCAAGGAACACACAGTCTACGCACTGCCTGACACACGCCACCGCCAACACAACAGCACGTGGACACAAACTCAAACAATGCACACAAAACACGCAGATACGAACAAAGCACTCCGGCGCACTCATGCAGTCCCATAAAATGGCACACGCGAAGTGCTGCACACATACACACATGCGCATGTACTCACACGCACCCACACCCACACATACACGCGCACACGCTCTCACACACACAAACACACACACACATACACAAGAGCAATGCAACTGACTGGGCTCACCTGTCCAGCTGCTCGCATACACTCTCGCTCTTCTTCACGTCACGTGACAGCCGCTTAAGGTCGAATGTCTGTCTCATTCTGCCGACAAAACTCTCCGCTGTTTCCGCAGTGACGCGTTGTCGCTTCGAGTGACGTTCCGCTGGGTGCGCATTCAGTGATCATGATGTCACGTGAGAGGGAGATGCAGGATTCACGTCAGTGTCAAACCCTATTGGACTCCACGCGAGAGAGAGCGACTGAGATGCACAAGTAGGTTATTCTTGCTGCTCGAGTGGTTATACAATCATACACACACACACAACACATACATCACATACAACACCATCGACACCAAGGAAAAAAGTAAACACAAACACAAAATAGCAGATAGCCAAACATACGAGCACGAAGCGCACAAACCTGCTGCACGTGCATCCTCCTCGGCACGGCGCTTCCGGTCCGCGTCCGCTCCCAGTCCCCCACGGTCCAGCTTGATTGAGACCGCAATAGGCGCAACAAGCCCGCTTCCATCCTTTCCGAGTGCATTACCGCCTTTGTATCCCATTTTAAGCATCATTGCGAATCCCTGCACCATTCAAGGCCAAAAAGGTGTCCGTCCAGTCATTTGAGACGCAGCTCAATCTACGCGCGAAAACGCGAAGAAGCAATGGCGCGAGAGTGCACGGCACAAATGTGATTCCTCATACCTTGTTGGATTCGCCAATTGCGCTGGACAGCCCCCGCTCACGCTCCTCCGCCTCTCTCACGTGACGCGGCTTGTTTGTCTCGCGGTGCTTGCGATCCCGCTCCTCACGCTCCTTCTGCAGCCTGTGATCATCCATTGCAATCAACGATCGACAAGAAGTTGAGTCAACGGACAGTTCCAACCCGTCTTTAACAAAAAAGTTGAACGACAGATTGTGTGCATTTTTTAATGAACATATAACTTTTGGTGAAAACAGAACTCACTTGATTTCCCGGCGATCCCGCGGATTCAGGCGGGACGCACCGACGCTGTCCCCCAGACGGGCGAGCAGCTCACCCGACATGTAGTCGTCGTCCTCATCGCTGTCGGCAGCCGTGGACATTTTCTCTTCTCAATTATTCACTCCTCAAACAGAGTTCCCAGAACGTATGCATGTGCTTTTCCTTGCCTGTAAACAACCGGCAACTCTTGAATACTGGTCGTCGGATCACTGACAGACGGTTGTAGTCAGACCCAACGTCACGTGCCGGCTCCTGCCGTATCACCCCTGGCTGAAAATAAAAAGTCAAAAAACTGTATTATTGTGACACCCGACGTACTCAGCAGTGGAGAATTAGAACAGAATTAATAGAATAGCCTCATTCTGTATGCATACACACACTCCGTATGTATACATAATGCACACACGTATCCACTACTACTGACTCCGACACCGTGAGTGCGGCGGTCGTGGGCATCCGTGCACCGACACTGTTTCTTGCGAAGTCCTCTTGTGATTATTGAACTAAGACATAAGCTGTTGGTAAGCTTAGCTGAAAGAATTGACCATTGTGAATTTCAACGCTCAGTTGCACCTCCGATTGTGTGTTGGTGGGGGTGGGGGGGGGGGGGCATCGCAAGCGCACTTCGCCGCCCGCTCAAATGCCCCATATACATACCGTATCCTATCCCGCCTTCTCCTACACGTGACAAGTGAGCAATGGCGGGGCAGAACAGGCAGTGCCTGTCTTGTGCTGCAACGAGGATGCGCGGTGTTGTTGTGGTGTTCTCTGTGGTTGTATTCCTGACCGCTTTGGCGCACAGTGCCGACGGGCAAACTCTGGTTGCATCGCTTGCCGCCATCCCCGCGTCCATTGCCTCCGGACAAACAAACATATTTGTGGAGCTGGACGCCGACACGAATCTCGCCGGGTCTGTTGCTTTGACGTCAGCCTCCAAAACAGTCTCAGTGACAGTCCGTCCAAAAGTGAGCACGAAGCAGCCTATTGTGCGTTGTCCACGGGGCTCATCCGCATTGGTTCTCGCGGGGGCTGGCCTGAGAGTGAGTCTCACGGGCATCCAATTTGTTGACTGTGACGCTCGCGTGGTCGTCGTGAAAGATGCTTCTCTTACAATTAATCAAGGCGCATTTCGACGGAACAGCGGTGGCGCGCTTGAACTTTCGAAAAAGGCCGTCGCAAGCATTCTTTTGTCCCTCTTTGATTCGAACTCCGCCGTCAACGGATTGACTGACAACACGCTCGGCGCAGATATTTATCTGCATGATTCGGCCAATGCGACCGTCGCGGGTTGCATTTTCCAGCGAGGCACTGCGGAGCGTGGTGGCGCCATCGCGGCCATTGGAGGCGCTGTTCTGTCTGCGTCGTCATGCTCATTTGTGAGTTCGTCAGCATTGCAAGGCGGCGCTTTCTTTGCTTCAGAGGCTATCGTTGCGACATTTTCCCGATGCAACTTTACGAGAGTGTATGCACTTTCGTCATCTCCTGTGGTGGGAACGGGAGATGGCGGGGACGGCGAAGTCGATCCGCCAATGCCCATGACATGCAGCCCTGAACTCGAGTCGAATGCGGACGGTGACGGTTTTATTGACTTTCGACGCAGAGGCAGTGGCTCACAACCTCTGTCAAGCGCCCCATTAAATCCCCTGGGAGTTTTAGCAGGTATGGCGCGTGCCTCACGTGACTCGCTCTTGACCCTGGGCAGCGGAGGGTCGGTGTATGTGGAAGGGAATGCTGCCGTCAGAATGACATCGTGCAACTTCACGGGGTCTTCTGCTCCGTACGGAGGCGTTGCGAGTGTTCAGGGTGACGCTGCGCTATTGATGATCAATGCATCGACAGCAATAGACTCGTCGGCGCCCCTCGGCAGCGGCGGTTTTGCGATTGTGTCGCAGGGATCAAGACTTGTTCTATCCGGATGTACACTGCGGAATGTGTCTTCGCTGAATACGGGCGGCGCGCTGCGGGTCGAGGACGGCGCGTCGGCGGTCCTTCGGGACTCGACGTTCCAGTCGGGGTCGGCGTCCATTGGCGGGTTTTTGCACGTCGTCGGCGGCACGTCGCAGATTGATGCGGCGCGGTGCGTCTTCCAGGGCGCCGTGGCGGGATCGGGCGGTCTTGCGTGTTCGGAGCAATTTGGCACGCTCAACATGACAGACTGCAGTGCGCGGGAGCTCAGTGCGCTCAACACCTGGGGTGACTTGACTATGCTGAGCGGGGGCGCCGGGTTCAATTCTTACTGTGGGCGCGTATACGTTGTCCGCTCTCAGTTTTCTGACATGCACTCTGAGGCCGACGGCGGGTTTGTTGCCGCATACGGCGGGAAAGTGGAAGACTTCAACTCGGACTGTTACCTGTCTTCACCGCGACGGAGGGCCGCTGAAGGGGCGGCTCTGCAGGGACTACGTGATCGCAAGAAGAGCCGGGACAGTCAGGGCACGTCAGGCGATGCACGTGACCAGCACGGGCATGGGAGCGGGAGCGGGGATCGCACTGGACGCAGAGTACGGCTTATTGCTGGTGACGTTAGTTTCACGTCATGCGCAATCTCAAATGTGTCATCAACACTGAATGGCGGCGCATTTTCCGTCTCAGGGACGTCAGGATTCCTCACGCTGACCAACGTGACACTGCGGGGAGCGGCTGCGGGCGGTTCGGGCGGCGCGGTGAGCGTCAGGGGCGAGGTCAACGGGAAGATTACCGTGTCCATCATTCGCAGTACACTCACAGACACCACCGCTCAGGGGCGGGGAGGCACGATGGCGGCGTCAAGCCCCGTCACATGCGTTGTGCAGGGCTCTCTCCTCGCCCGCACGTCATCTTTGGGCGACGGCGGTGTAGTGAGCCTTGACTACGGCGGGTCTGTGCGGATTTCAGACGTCACAGTCGCATCGGCACGCAGCGGTGGATACGGGGGCGTGTTTGCTCTTGCGCCGTCCCCGGATGCCCTCTTTTATTTCTCGGCTGCCAATGTATCTACTACCGACACGTGGTCTGCGATGGGCGGCGGATTTATTTCCATTGTGAGCAACTCTGACATTGCTGACGTTGGAAGCACTGTGTCCGTGGTGAATGCAAAAGTACTGCGCGCATCGTCTGACGGCCCCGGCGGCGCCCTGTTCCTGCAGCGCCAGGCAAGCCTCGTGCTGTCAAACTCGACATTTATTGACAGTTCAACGCTGTCCACGGGCGCATTTGCTCTCGTTGCCAACGAAACCACACTCGTGGTTCAGGGCACATGCTTTGTTCTTGGGGGCGTGGGCAGAGGCGGAGCGGGGGCCCTTGCCATCAGAGGCCGCGCAGTCATAGTTGGAGCAGCAAATCTCAGCATCTCTCGCGTTGTTTCTCGACCTTTTTGCGGTTGGCTGTCGGCGGCGCAGGATGTTGTCGAGGGTCTTGTTGCACAAGGCCTATCGTGCACCGCTTGCACGGACATGCCCGAAGTCGGCACCGTGGACGCATTCCGGGTGGCGATGGGTTCGCCGCCCTTGGGCTCTGAGGTGTCCCTTGACGGAGACCTGCGCTTGGGCAGTAAAAGCGGTCTCCCCGACTCACCACCGGGGCTTGTGTCAGGTGACGTGCTGGCTATATTTGCTGCCATTAACGAAGCCACTGTAGACCACGTGATATATGTTGACGCCGACTCGCCCCTCTCGTATGCCATTGTCGGTTCCCTGGCGTGCAGCAAGGTGCTTGCTGTGAATCGGCTTGTTCTCCGGGGAACACACGCCCTGTTTGGTCTTACGGTCTTTGCCTTTGCCAGAACAAGCAACACGTGGGACGGCGTTGGCGTCACTGGCGGGGCGCCACACATCACAATTGCCGCCGGTGCGTATGTTGAGCTTGGCGGTAAGGAGAGTCAGAATGTCGTCCAATTCGCAACGCCCCTTCGCATTGAGGTACTTGGTGTCCTGCGCATACAGATAATAGACGTCCAGTCCACCGTCACGATCACTGTGCGCGGGGGAGGCACGCTCGTGATGGAAGAGCCATTTGTGAGTGCGGTCCTGCAAGTAACTGTGGAGGATTATGGCTTCTTTCGCGTGTTGCGCCCCCGCTTCACACGTACGTCTGTGAGCGGATCGGTGCAAAACGGCGGCATTGCGCTCGTGGAGGACAATGGTGTCGTTGAACTCTTAGGGCATGCTGTGGACATAAACTGGGGCACGGACGTGAGCATGAGCTCGTTGTCCAGGGGCTTCGGGGGCGCCGTTGCAGCGGGACTGAAGTCGACCAGCCTTGTGCGTGTGTTTGTTGACGGTGTTGTGGCGGAAACGGGGGACATGATCTACCAGGAGAACGGAGGATTTATGTACTTGGGTGGAAAGAGCGTGGCCGTCGTGCGCAACAGCCGGATTTCGGGCGATTCGTCTGGCTCTGGCGGCTGCTTTTACGTCGACGGAGAGGCCGATTTGCTCCTGCAGGACATCGCCGATCTCACGTGCTTGTCGACAAGAGGCAGCGGCGGTGCCATCTACCACGGATCCCTCGGCCGTGTTGTTGTGAGGAATGTCACCGTTTCGTCGTCGTCCGCAGTCGGCGACGGCGGGTTTGCGGTGATCGGGCGGTCGGCGCGAGTGGCTATGCAGGATGGGATGGAATTGGTCATACGTCGTCCCACTCTGCTCGTCAGCGACACGCGGGTGGCGACGACTGGCAGCGTGGCTGGGAGCGGGGGTTTTATTGCTGTAGTCGGGTCGGCGCTGGTAACCATCAGTCGGTTGCGCATCGATGCTGCGCATGCGGACGTGCAAGGAGGGGCGATTTCCGTCCGGAGCGTCAATGATGATCCCGTGCAACTCGACATTTTGGAAAGCAACTTTACGAGCGTCATGACTCTTGCCGGTGACGGCGGCTTTCTTCACGTCAACGGCAGGACTGTCTCCGTCACTGTTGATGCGTGCGTCATTGTCGACGCCGTGGCTTGGTATCATGGCGGCGCCGTCTTTGTCGGACACATGTCGACCCTTGCCACGCTAGCCGTCACTCGGAGCACCTTTATCCGCTCGCTTGTCGGCACAAACGGATATGGCGGTTGCTTTGCCCTCCTCGAAGGAGTGACAACCCTTGAAAATACAACCATTTCGGACTCTTTAACGGGTGGGTCGGGTGGCGTCATCTACGCACAGGGAGGTGCACTTGCGAGGCTCGCGCGCGTCACAATTGAGCGCGCTTCTGCAGGCACCAAGGGGATGGGGGGTGCCGTGCATCTCACCGAGACGGCGTCCATGGAGATGACGGACTGTGCGATCACGGCGGTGGAGGCAGGTGACGCCGGTGGTGCGTTTGTGCTTCAATACAGCGTACGTCTGTCGGCGCGCAGTCTTGTGGTGTCGAGGGTGTCGGGGTCATCGGGTGGTGTCGTTGCCGCGGGTGACGACTCCACAGTGCTGTTTGAGCATGTCACAATTGTGGACGCAGTCGCATCATCCGGGGATGGCGGTGCATTTGCTCTCTCCGGCACCGCGGCCGCCGTATTAACAGACGTCTCGGTCAGCGGTTCGCGGTCCTCATCACGTGGGGGCGCTGTGGCTCTTGCCAATGGGACCTCACTTGTCGCCCACGGTCTCCGACTGTCATCGTGCACTGCGGACGCGGAAGGTGGCGCAATTTACTCCCTCGGGACGTCATCACTGCTGCTTCGTGACATCACGGTGGAGTCTTCGTCGTCGGGAGGTGATGGCGGCTGTCTCTATGTGGGTGCTGCAAACATCACCGTGAGCAACGGGCGACTGTCTGGGTGTACTGCGGGGACGCACCTCGGCGGGGGAAGCGGTGGTGCGGCGCTTGTGGCTGTCTCGGGGCTCTCCTCTGCGTTTATGCAGAATGTGTCCATTGTCGGCCCATCGGCGACCGTCGGACCCGCAATCCACTTGACAACCGCACTCTCGGTAAACAGCAGCGCCGCACTGCTCCATCTCGCGGAAAACGATGTCCGCGTTACGAATGCAAGGGCAACATATGGGTCCGTCGCGCTTGTGTCGTCTACGCCCGCACGCATGCGAGTCTCGGGGGCTTTGCCAAAGTTTACGCTCGCTGCCGCAAACTCTGCGTTTGAGCCATTTTCTGTTGTGCTTGAGGATGTGTACGGCAACGCCGCCGCCGTCACGCCCGGCAATCAGCTCACAGTGACACTCTCTGTGTCCCCGGGAAGCGCGTGCTCGCTCACTGGGCGTCTCACCGCAGTGACTGATGGCGATGCGCACGCTTCCTTCGCCGGGGTCGGCATTGTCTTCACCACGGGAAACTGGCAGGAAATTGCCTCTCGCGGATGTCGCATTGTGGTATCTGGTCTCATGAGCGATGTAAAGCACTGTGCGTCGTCTGGCGCGCGGAGGAGTGCCCTCACTGCGGGCGTCGATTCGTTCGTTGCCGCTGACTTCGGCCCTGACCTGGCCGGCTCGCCTTCATGCGGACCATCCCGTGCTCTCATGGCCGTCTCGGATGGGGCGGGGTCGTCTGCGTATGTGTGCACGTCGGTGGCGGGGTCGTCCTCGGGAGCGCCGGTTGCTGTTATTGCGGTCTCTGTTGTCATTCCTATCGTATCTGCTGTCGCGCTTGCGGTGGGCATGCGTCTGTGGGTACTCAAGCTGCGCCGGGAGAGGAGCCAAAGGTCCCACATTGAGTTTGTGGAGAAGCATGTGACGAGCGATAGCAATCTCGCGGGAATGCAGATTCCGCGGGAGTCAGTATCCCTTGACGAAAAGCTTGGCGAGGGCGAATTTGGTGCGTGTATGCGTTGTCTCCGTGGAGAATCCTGTAGATGCTGACATCATCATACATGTTGCCGCTGTTCACAGGCACCAGTCCAGACGATGCTCTGTGTGTGTGTGTGTGTGTGTGTGTGTGCGTGTGTGTGTGCGTGTGCGTGTGCGTGTGCGTGTGGGCGTGTGGGTACTTCTTGACTGAACGGCGTGTCTTGTCGAACTAACTAGCCCCCGACCCTTTCCGTCTTTCTTCAACTTTGTAAACCATCCAGGGGTTGTCATGCGCGCACAGGTAGGACTGATCATGCGCAATGTATACGCATACGAACTTTGTGTACCTCCCACTGCCCAGCACGATGTGAATTGTGTGCTCAAACACACTTTTAAATCTGCAATGTCATGACGCCGGGATTCCTTATACCGCCATCTGTTTGTTTGTTGCTCCTTTGATGGGGCTTTGCTGACAACCCACCCCTTAAACAGGTCTGCATGGACAGCCGTCTCCGCATTTGTGCAGCAAAGATGCTGCGGGAGTTCTCTACAAACGAAGAGCGCACCCTCTTCCTCGCCGAGGCTGAAATAATGGTCGGTCTGTCGCACAAGAACGTGCTTTCACTCGTCGGTGTTGTGTACATTGACGAACCAATGCTGGTGATACTTGGTGGGTGGTGGCGTCCCTTTTGCTTCTCTTCTTCCTTCTGTGTGCGAGAGTGGATTTATAGACAGTGCCGGTTTGTGCCGTCGGTAATTGTCGGTATGTGTGTGCTTAGTCGTATTCGCTTCGGTGTGCATGTGCATGACAGTGCGTGCATGTTTGTGTGGCTGTAGCCTTCGCTTCGGTGTGCATATGCATGACAGTGCGTGCATGTTTGTGTGGCTGTAGCCGACATTTCTGTGTGTGATGTGTATATGTGTGTGTAGTAGTAGTAATTGAATAGGTGTGTGTGCGTGTGCCATCGCTCTCTTGACCGCCACATTCTCACACGGCGCATACATACTCCAATTTACGGTGCACGTGACTCGCAGAATACATGTCTCACGGGAGTCTCAAGTCGTTTTTGGCGCGCTTCACTCCGGCGCAACGAGATCTCGCCAACGTTGTGAATGCTTTAACGGGACTGGCGGCGGAAGTGGCGGAGGGCATGGACTATCTTGCGCAGCACAGAATCATTCACAGAGTGAGCAGATATAATTATATATGTATGCATATATATATATGTGTGTGTGTCGTGTGTGTGTGTTTATGCATGCGAGTGCATGTGCTCGCATATTCGTGTGCGCATGTGTTTGTGTCTGTGTATGTGTGCGGAGTGTGTGTGGCGTGCGTCTGATCTAATCGCCCAGACACGTTGCAATAGTAAGACATGGAATGATAACCCGGCCTGCATTGTTCGAGAGCGCTCGGTGTCACGTGGGTGCAAGTGCAACCCCAGACCACCTCTTCTTCTTGGAAGGCCGTGTGTGCAACTTCATAGGCACTGTATTGAATCTCAATGCTACTGCATTGGATGGCATCAGTTTGCCGCTGTCATGCGGGTCAATGGACCTCGATCTTCTTCCCACCCCTCACTCATCGGCTTTAACCCTATGTCGGCCGCCACAACCCTCACCCACAGGACCTGGCCGCAAGAAATGTCTTAATCGGCGTCGATTTGTTTGGCGATTTTTATCCAAAGGTACTTTATCGTCACTCTTGCTCATGGCCATTACACTCGTTGTAGTATACCACACTCCATACCTTCAAGTCCAGAGTGTGGCTGCAATCTTGCATTTTTGCGCTCGTTTTGCTGCTGTTTTCGACGCTTTGTTGGCTTGTGCAGTGCCTTCATCTCACAGTAGTATATGGCCACATTTTTCCTTCCTCACTTCGGCGGTCATACTCTGTATTCTAATCAGGTCGCGGACTTTGGATTGGCCCGCAACATGACGGGCGACAGCGACTATTACAGAAAGACAAAGGGTATGTCAGTGCTCTCAGCATCCCTGACTACTTTGTTCGGCATTGTTCTTTTATTGCGTTTGCCACGCGGGTTTGTCCGAACAGGATATATATATATATATATATATGTATGTGTGTGTGTGTGTTCGCCTTGCAGTGTTGCCTTTGTCACTCGTGTGCCGCATCGCAATTCTTCTCCGTTTATAATCAAACTGCTGACTAATGGAACAACTGTTGACTGCCTTGACCCACCCGCCTTTCCTGACTGACGTACGCAGTCGGCAAGCTGCCCTACAAATGGTGAGTGTGCAGTGAGTGGTTCGGTGTAACAAACACGCGGGAATTCATTCTGTCCTTGACTTCATTCTGTTCGTGAGCGCATTTCGCGCCACTCTGTGTGGCAGTAGAACAGCCTTCATGGTATCCCAGGTGTGCGATGCATGTGACGTTGCAAACACAACATCCCTTGGTATGTCTGCACATGATTTGTGGCATGCGCACAAAAGCTATGTGACTCGCGCGAAGAGGGTCAAAGCGCACTATCAGCTTCTTTACGGTAACAGTAACAGCAACAGTAACAAACAGAGACCCCTCCTCACCAATCTATCCCTTGCGATCATCCACAGGCTGTCGCCAGAAGTTCTCAAGAGACGCGTTTTTGCGACGGCAAGCGACGTGTGGGCATTCGGGATCCTTCTGTACGAAATTTACTCGTTTGGGGGCACTCCCTACCCCGGCATCGCAAACGCCGAGATATGCGCATTCCTGGAAATGGGGCGGCGCGTCGAGCAAACAGCCGCATGCAGCGACGATGTGTATGCTGTAATGATGCGTTGTTGTGAGACGGATCCGGCCGCCCGTCCGTCGTTTGCCACGCTCGCCGCCGATCTGCGCGACATCAGGGCGCGCGCCGAGGCACTCTGTTGCACCAGCCCAAACACACACACACAGTCTGTGATTGCACCGCTGGAAAAGATCCCTCGGTTGGACGGCAAACGCATGTCGTATAATGCGTACAATAGTGACTCGCCGCACGGTGGACGCGTGGAAGTGCAACATTCTTATGATAACCACGTGCCGGCTACTGGGATCGTGTCAGACCACACATACGACAATGAGGTATCAGGCGGAGTTGATGAGCAGCACATCCAGAGGCAGTCGATGCAGCCTCTTATCGTGCCCAATGATGCGCTGGATCGTCACAGGCCGGAAAGTCCGTCGGATCATTTCAACATGGAGCTGGAAGAAGTGCATGTTGGAGATGCGGGATACATGAACTGCTAACCGTCGTCCGTTCGCCGCTATGATTGAGTTACGCTGCCGACTTATGTGATTTAAATTCGATTGCTCTGTTGCGTGGGATGCTATTGAATGAAGTCATGCAAAGCAGGTTTCGTGTGTTACGTCGGCACTCTCGTTGTTACAATGATCACGTGACATGATTCAAAAAATTCCAGACTGAGAAAGTGTTGTCAAGGCGCAAAAATGCTCCAAAAATGGCGGGTAATTCAACCATTCAATATTCGGTGCGGTGCATTGCCGATTAATTTGGGATGGAGTCACAAAATGTGTTGGAATTCTGTCGCATTTTCAGATTAGCGAGTTCGCCCAAAAGACCGATTTGGAAGGAATGCGAAACCGAAAAAGAATCACTGGCTCAGCTGGATCCAGTGGTCGACTCTTACTCAGTGCCCTCAGTCGGTGTTGTGGCGGCATCTGACAACGTTGTATGTGTGTAAGTGTGTTGTGGGTGGTGTGCTGTGTTGTGCTATGCTGCGTGCTCGTGTGTGTGTGTGTGTGTTCTTTGTGAGTGTGCTTCACATTTACTGTTGTGAATCGCACGTATTCTACATATATTTTGTGGTCGATGCATGTCACGAGTAATAGTCAGAGTTTACCATTTCATAGTAGCATAGCGAGACTTCATTGGTAGCATTCAAGCGACCGTTTTGTGAACACGGCCGCCATCGCCGCCGCTGTCTTCTCGGGGGGCTGCGTTTCCTCCGCAGGAACGATTAATCAGTGGTGGGGGATTCAATTATTGTGTTTGTAAGTGTTGCGGCAGTGCTGGTCGCTTAGGGCGACAGGATGCCCCACGCAGAGGATGAGCGCAAGGACTTCATCCTCCACACGGCCGCCAGTGCGTTCGGCATCGGCAATGTGGAGGATGTCTCCGACTCCATATACAATTCGGACGAAGTGGACGCCTTTCTTGATGACACGAATGCGAATGTTCTGTACCTCCGCCACGTCCCCGGGGAGGTGGGTCGCTGTCACGTGCAGAGCCCGCACGCTGGCTTGCATATGTGTTTGTGTGTTTCTGTGGGATAGTGCGTGTATGTACGGAGAGTGTGGGTGTGCGCTGATTTAGGAAAATGGATTCTCCGCCACTGGGACATGGCTTGTGATTGGACAAGGAATTGCAACTCAACTCGCATTCACAACAAACCCGCAACTGCGATGTATGCAGAAGAAGATTCTTGTTTTCAATTCGACGTCCGCTCCCGAGGATGGCGGAGACAACCACTCGCTGCTGTTGATGAAGCTGCAGCCGAAGCCCATCACTCCGCAAAACATGCGCGAGTGCATCCAGAGCATGTCCATGAACGACTCTCCCGTGAGCACATTTTACCACGCACTCAACAAGGTCTTTGCGCCCCTTCTTTTGAGGTACGCTGCCCGTTCGATCGCCTTTCTTTTGGAGATGTCCATCGACACAACTTTTCCATGTTCATGCTTCTGCTCGCAAAATGGTCATATGTGGTACGTCTACTGTTGTTTGCGTGCGTTTGTGGTATGGAATATCTCACATGCTGTGCTAATTTTCCTCCTCAGGGACGCCAAGTGGAGCCGGAAAATCGATCCAAAACTCCAGAGTTTGGTGTCTGATCTTGAGGCGGGACTGGGCAGCGCCCTGCGCCACGCGGAGCCAGAGGCGTCGTCCAAGTCGCACAACGGCAAGGGCAGCAAGGGGCGCCGGGGAAGCGACGAAAGTGACGCCGACAGCGACGATGACAAGAAAAAGGGCAAGAACGCAAATGGTGCGGATTTATCCTTATTTGTCTCTTGAGTTTCTCTCTGAGCTTGTGTTTGCGTGACTACACAGTGAGAATGGAATTGGCATAACCTTGTGCAATTGACATGGATTGCACCGTGAAGCAGGGAGGGCGTGTGATGTGTGTATGGCAGGGCGATCGGGCACGTCACTCATAATTCATAATAAGCGAACCGAAGCACAGTAAATGCATGTGTGCGTCGCTACTTTATTTATTTTTGTGTGTTGTTTGCTTGTTTGTTTGCTGTTACTGCTGTTACTGAAAACCATCCGCCCAAAATCGCATCTGCAGTGAACAAATTTGTGGGCATCCAGCTGCCGTCGCAGGAGATCGAGTACTGGGCTGAGCGGCAGAGCCAGGGATCAAGCACGGTGTGTTCTGATCACGTGCCACTTTTGTGATTTGCAGAGAGAGTGCGTGTGTCTCTGTGTATGTGTATGCGTATGTGCATGTGTATCAATATGTGGGGCCTTTCTTCCTCTGTTCTGCGCGATTTCGCCCATTGCGGTGGTAATGAGTGCTTCGTTCAATTGGACTGTCGCTCACTCACTTTCCGATGCCCTTTGCGTATACACGATACATGCACACACACACACACGCACGGCTGCACAGATCGCTCGCCAGCAGGCCGCTTTTTTCTCCGAGATTCTCCAGCCGATCGCAAAGGACCTTACCGATCTGAAGTGAGTGATGAAATTACACCCTTGCTCAAGGAGTGCTCAATCCCGTTGCCTTTCTGTTGTGTTCAAGTATGACTCTTCGAACCGTTTGTATTCGAAGCGATATGGGTGCTTGTGGAGGGAGCGGCGCACAGGTGGTGCAAATTTGGTCTGCGGTTGCTATATCTTTCCAGCGAGTTCTATTTCCCCTGCGACAATAATTGTTGGAATTATGGCATTGGACACACATAATTAGAAGCGTAATGCACCACACTCTGTGTGAATCTGCGACCGACCACGTCCCGCCCGCCGCCACATTTGCTGCCCAAACAAACACACACACACACATACATATACATACACACGCACGCACGCACGCAACATCGCACACAAAACCATACACCTTCTCGCCTCAGTTTCGTCATTTCGTTTTCCGAACGCAGCGGACTGTCGATTGCCGAGGTTTCTGAACTTGTCCAGCGGATCAATGAAGTTCTGTACAAGCTCTGGTGAGTCCACGGCACTCCTCGCTCTCTCTCTCTTTCTCTCGCTCTCTGTCGGAGTCGATGGGCTTATGCCTAAGGCGTTTTGACTACTGAAGGTCTTTCACTGTCACACACGCATATATACACACACATCCGCACATTGCGCCACGTGTACTTTGTTGCTGAAGCTTGCAAGAACGCGGGACACACAATGCTCTCTCCTGCCACTTTGCTCACACGTGTACATACACGCAGGACGCAATCGGAGCATGATCCGTATCCGGAGGCGCGCATGCGTCACTTTATGTCCGTCATTGGCGGTGCACTTGGTCGCTACGTCCAGCACAAACTAGGCACAATCGATCTGTGGACAGGGCATTCCGTGCAAGTGCGGGATGCCATCCGGGGTGCTTTGAGCATATGTGCCAAGTGGGAGTCTGTCTGCGACGAGCTGACGTCAGACCTGTGGCCCCGCGAAGAGGCGCATCAGTGGACGGGAAAGCCATACAAGGACGATTTTCTGATCAATCTCGCCGTCCGCCTGGAGGAGGTAAGCGCGCCAGCCTTCATTGGCTGCATTCTGGTGCTACCGCGTATGTGTTATGGTAGCATCGTAGTGCCTGATTTGACATGCGCGTGCTCTTTCTTTTACCTTGTTTGGGCACGCTCTACAGGTGCTTGCGATTCGCTCTGCCCACGACCAGCTCGTGCAGCTAGTGACGTCAGACGAGCGTCGCAGCCTCGGCGTGGACCGCGCGCTCCAGGCCTTCTCTGGACTGCAGCCGCTCCACTACAATCCATACACACAGCCCATGTGGGAGGTGCGTGCGTTGTTGTCCTTGTCTATCGCTCATGTGTCCTGTATTGCTGTACTTGTGTGTAGTTGATACGGCGGGTGGTGAACCGCTCACACACATATACACACTCTCTCTCTTCCTCTTTGCTGGTATGGAAAATTCGAGTAATATTGCACATTACGAGTAACCGCTTGTGTGCTTGTAATAGTGATATAGGAGCATATACTTGAACACACACACACAGGCACACACACACACACACACACACACACACACATGTGGATGTTAACCTTCCGTTCCCCCTTCCGCTCTCTCTCCACGGTCCGTACCTGCTGCAGAATGCCAAGGCCGAGTACGAGCGCAACATGACGCCCGCGGAGGAGCGCATTGCAAGCCGACTGTCGAGTGAATTCAAGAATTCTGGCGGACAGCAGCTCCTCAGGGAGTTCCAGCGGTACAGAGACCTTGTCACGCGCCCAAACATTCGCCGAGAACTCGGTTGGTTATTCATCCTGTCTGTTTTGCCTCTGCAAGTTACTGATTTCTGCGGCATGGAGACGCAAAGAAACAAGCATTTATGTGGTCTTCTCTTAACTGTCTGTCCCTTGTCTGCGCCGTGTCAGCGCCTGGCTGTAAGCCCGTGCTGGACTGATTTCTGTTTTCCACAGTGCTGCCTTTAGACACCAATTGAGACTCGATAGTGGTGTGTGTACTTGTCGACACTCACTCTGACCGCAAAACTGTGTTTGTGACTTGCTTTTGCAGCGACCGAGCGCGAAACCCTTCTTGGACAACTGAGCTCATACCTCAAGACAGTGAAGGAGGACTTCCACCTGCGCAGCAATCAGCGGGCAATGGTCGGTGTCAACTCTGGCGTTGTGTGTAACGTCAATCGACTCTGCAACGTGTGCGCCAACACTCTTTGGCTCCTTTTTGTTTCGAAGCTGTGCCCACACTCCATATCTTCTGAAGCACATCACGCTTACACATACACAAAACACTCATTCACCCACTCTCACACACTCACAAACAGCCCGGTCGTGAGGACTCATCGTCTGTCGGGAAGAACCTTCCATCGCTCGTATCGAACCTCGTTTGGGTTCGCCAACTCGCACTCAAGGTCGATGAAGTGACGCAGGTGGCACGTGATCTGCTTGGTGACTTGCACGGTCATGGTGAGTTGTGACAACTTTTGGGCAGTGGGTGCGTTTGTGTGTGTGTGCGCGCGCATGCGTGTGTGCGTGTGTGTCTTTTCGATGCGATTGGGCTTTTGTTGACAGCCATCACATGCATTTCCAATGTGAAATGTGCATTGCGTGACGGCAGGTGACTTTGCTGAGTCGGCGTCGGATGTACTGAAGCGCCTGCGCAAGCACGAGCGTGAGCTGTTTGAGGGGTGGCAGAAGGACGTGTCTCACTCCCTGGAAGATGAAGACGACTCGGTGCAGCTGCAGTCAAACGCGACCGTCATGACCCTCGAGAAGCATGGCGGCAAGCTGCGCGTGCAGTACTCTGAACGTCTTGTCACGCTGCTTCGCGAGGTATGGGCGTGCGACATTCTGCGTGTTGTGGTTGACACATGGGGGTGACTAGTAATTGTGTGTGTATTCGTGAGCATTTATGTCCGTATGTTGATTGTCGCTCACTCTTCCGTATCCTGCTTGTATTGTTCCTTCTCTTCGTTGTGTGTGTGTGTGTGTATTTGCAGGTCCGCCAACTGTCTGCGCTTGGCTTTCCCATCCAAGCGGCGATTCTAAAGACGGCGGCGACTGCACAAAAGTTCTATCGCCAGGGCATGATATTGAAGCAGGTCGCGCATTTTTACAACACAATTGACCAAGAAATGATAGCGAGCCAGCAGCCGCTCATGTTGCGCACAGCACACGAGTTTGAACGTATCATCAAGGGATCCCAGTCAAAGGGTGCGTGTGTGTGTATGTGTATCTGTGTGCGTGTTGTATGTGTGTCTGTGTGTGCGCGCGCATGTGTGTGCTTCTTAATCTATTGGCACGTCTTTCGTGCCTTTATCGTATGAGGCTGCTATTCCTCGTGCCGTAACCTTGCAGTTGTGTGCACGCACATGCAAGTGCTATCACTAACTGACGCACGCCGCACACACACACACACACACACACAAACATCACACCTTGATGCACACAGGTGAAAGCCTCACAATCCGCTGGAGCGATCCGCCCAAGGAAGTCGACGAGTACATCACCAAACTTCAGAGCGTTGCGGAAAAACTGACAACGGAAAATCGACGCCTCCGGAAAGTGCACTCTGCGATGGCGGAAAAGGTCATCGCGCTGATGTCCCTGGACGTTGTGCAACACCGCGAGCGTTGGAAGGCGATTCTCAGCGAGATGCGCGAAATGGTAGCGCATCTGAAGGGCCAGGGATACGAGGAAGAGCACATGCGTCCGTGGCTGATCCACTGGGACCACCAGCTGTACAAGGCACTCGAGTACAGGTGCGCGGCTGCCCCGCTCGTGTGTGCGTGTGTGTGTGTGTGGTCTGCATTTTCAACGAAGGCAATGTGTGTGTCCATCGTGGCGAACGCATAATGGTTCGCTAAAGCCCCTCCCTCCCTCCCCCCTCTCGTTGTCCCTCTCCTCATTCTTGCAGGTATCGCTTTGGTCTCGAGTCGCTGAACGAAAATCTGCCCGAGATACCTGTTGAGCTCGTCTTTAAGCAGGGGCGGCTGCAATTCCGCCCGCCGATTGAAGAGATTCGCGCAAAGTACTATCGCGAGACAAAGAAGTTCATTACAATGCCACAGACGTTCACGGGTGTGGGCGACAGTCCTATCTTCCGGAAGATGACGGAACGCAATGCCGGTGGCTTCAGCATTATTTACCAGAAGGCGGAGGACCTTTTTGCGCGTGTGGTGAAGGTCGTCGACCCCTTCAAGGAGTGGGTTGTCCTTGGAATGGTCGACCTAGAGACGCTTGTCGAGTGGCACATGCGTGAGGTTGTCGACTGGGAGCGCAACTTTAAAATGCTCAAGTCGAAGGGGCGCGAGGCCGAGAAGCTGCCTAATGTGGTCAAAGTGGACTGCATCACTGTCTCGACCGCTCCCGTTAAGGCAACGATCGACGACCACATGCAACGCCTGTACGATGCCATGCTCAACTCGCTGCGCAAGGCGATACAGCGTCACGTGGACGAAGTCGATGCGTTTGTGTCACGTGGCATGGACGCACTCGAGCTGCGCCCGCAGAGCGTCGCCGAAATCGGCGAGGCCAATGCGCGCCATTCCGAGCTCTCGCGGGAAAAGGCCAACGTCAAGGAACTGTTCCACTACATTGAGCTGAAGAACAAGCTTCTGCGATCGGTTGCCGGCGGCGGCGTCGAGGTCAACAGCGTCGTCTCCCGGTGGGACCGCTTTGAGCTGATGCTCGAGTCGCACGAGATGATGATTCACGACCAAGTGGAGGTGCTCAAGGGGCAGACGGTTGCGCGCACGGACAACTTCCGTCTCGAGCTCGACAAGTTCACCGCGCGGTGGAACCAGCTCAAACCCAAGGAGGTTGTCATGGAGAACAGGCAGGCGGCACGTGCCACCGTCGACTCTCTCAAGGAGCGCCGCGCCGAGCTTGATGATTTGCGCAAAACGGCAGAGTCGCTTGCCCAGGACTCGTCGCACTTTGGCATGGATGCTCCCGAGTTCCCCGATCTCGACGGTGTCATGCGCGATGTTGCAGCGTTCGAGTCGATGTGGGGCTTCTACGAGGAGTTTGCCAACGGCCTCGACAAGCTCGCGCAGGAGGACTGGATTTCATTTCGAGGCAAATCGTTCCAGTTTGAGGACTTTCTGTCCGAGTGGAAGGACAAGGCCCGCGCGCGCGCCCCGGATGCAATCGGCGTGCACATTGTGCGCGAGGCCGAGCGCTACACCGACCTGCTCCCGCACTTGAAGTATGTCCGCGGTGAGGTCATGACGGCCGATCACTGGGGCGAGATGTTCCGGCTCCTGCAGTACCCGCGCGGCACAACGCTCGAGAAGCTGACGTTTGGCGACATTCTGGACAAGGCCGATGCCATTGTGCAGAACGCGGCGTCCATTAAGGACATACACTCTCGCGCTCAGGGCGAGGTGTCCATTCGCGAGGCCATACAGGAGCTGGAGATGTGGGGTGCGGGGGCGACGTTCCAGCTGACGGGATACACTGACACGAACGACGCGAACATCTCGCTGATTAAGGATTGGAAGGATTTGATGAACCAAGTGGGTGACAACCAGTCGCTGCTGCAATCGCTTAAGGACTCGAGCTACTTTGGCCACTTTGCGGACAAGGCGCAGCTGTGGGAGCAGGTGTGTGAATGTCATTGGTGTGCGTGTGCTGTTGGTGGTGTTGGTGTTGGTTGCCTGTTTGTGTGCGCGTGTGCGTGTTGGTGCTTTGTTTGTGTGTTTTATTTTATATGGGCGTTGCGTTTTCGCTTGAAATATGGTTTGTTGTGCCTGCGACTAGTCCGGCGGTGCGATTGACATACTAAATCCACTAAACATCCTCACCTAACTAACAAACACGCACACGCACACGTACACGCACACGCACACACTCGCAGCGCATGGCGGAGTTGGACGAGTACCTGCACAACCTCAATCTCATCCAGCGCAAGTGGGTGTATCTCGAGCCCATCTTCGGACGCGGTGCCCTGCCAAAGGAGCAAGGACGGTTCAAGCACGTCGACGACGACTTTCGCGCCATCATGCACGACATCTCCAAGGACAACCGCGTTCTCTCACTCACAAACCGGAGTGGAATCCGCGACACGCTCGTCGCGCTCCTCGACCAGCTGGGGCGCTGCCAGAAAGCACTGAACGAGTTTTTGGAGGAGAAGCGGTCAAAGTTCCCGCGATTTTACTTTATTGGCGACGACGATCTCCTTGAGATCCTTGGGCAGAGCAAGAACCCGGCGGTAATTCAGTCGCACCTGAAGAAACTGTTTGCGGGAATTCACTCTGTCGAATTTGACGACAAGGCAAGCGGCGCTCGAGTGAATTTTGTGTTTTTGTTTTGTGGATTGTGTGTATTGTTGCTTCCAAATCTCTATCACTGCCCTGTGCGTGCATCTCTCGTGATGTGTGCGGTCTGTACTTTTTCAATAGTATTCCGCTGATACACTGATGCACCTTGTGAACCTCCCTCCCTCCTATTATGCTGTACTCATTCATCCTTGTTCCTTTCTTTTTTCCTTTGGGCCTTTGTGTGTGTGTGTGCATGTGTATACATGTGCCTGCCACGCGCAGATGTCTTCTGTCATTGCCATGCGCAGCCTCGAGGGCGAGGTTGTGCCCCTCCGCCGCCCGGTGCAGATGACCGACGACGTGGAAGTGTGGCTTGACAAACTCTCGGATGCTATGCGCCATTCCCTCAAGGACCTCCTCAAGCAATGCCTCTCCGCAAGTGGCGCCGAGGACGTGCGCAAATTTCCGTCACAAATTCTGTGCCTCGCCGAATACATACAGTTTACAAAGCGCTGCGAGGAAGCGCTCGGGAAGAACAAACTGCGCAAGTTGCATGAGGAACTCAAGACGCAGCTCGATGTCTACACAAGCACCGAGTTTTCCGAGGACTCTGCAGAAACATCCGTGCTTGAGCTGAAGCTCAAGTCGCTCATTCTGGACATCATTCACATGGTTGATGTTGTGGAGAGTCTGATGGATGTTGGCGTGAAGACCACGGACCACTGGGACTGGCAGCGTCAGCTTCGGTACTACGAGGACAATGGCGCGTGCCAGGCAAGTGGTCGCTGTTTACATTCCGCGCGTGTATGTGTGTGGTGCATGTCTTTCATAGGATTTGTTGCATTCGCACACACATCCTCCTTCACTAACACATCACCATGCATTTTCTCTCTCACACTCCCATTTATCATCCCATTCCACCCAATCCCCTCCCCCCCTCTCATGTATCGCAACACCACAGATCAAAATGTTCGATGCCGAATTCAAGTACACGTTTGAGTACCAGGGCAACGCGGCGCGTCTCGTGCATACTCCGCTGACAGACAAGTGCTTCCTGACGCTCACGCAGGGCATGCACATGGGCTTTGGCGGCAATCCCTACGGCCCCGCGGGCACGGGCAAGACGGAGTCGGTGAAGGCGCTTGGTTATGCGTTTGGGCGGCAGGTGCTTGTCTTCAACTGCGACGAGGGCATTGATGTCAAGTCGATGGGTCGCATATTCATTGGGCTGGTCAAGTGCGGCGCGTGGGGGTGCTTTGACGAATTCAACCGTCTCGACGAGGCTGTGCTGTCGGCCGTGTCGATGCAGATTCAGGTCATCCAGGCTGCACTGAAGGCCAAAGCGCCCTCGGCAGACCTCCTTGGGCGCACGGTCGACGTGGACCCTAATTCAGGCATATTCGTCACGCTCAATCCTGCCGGAAAGGGCTACGGAGGGCGACAGAAGCTGCCCGACAACCTCAAACAGCTGTTCCGCCCGGTTGCCATGGCAGCGCCCGACAATGAGCTCATTGCGGAGGTGCTCTTCTACTCGGAGGGCTTCAAGAATGCAAAGGAACTGGGTCGCAAGCTGGTGAGCATCTTCACACTCTGCCGCGAGCTTCTTTCACCGCAGCAGCACTACGACTGGGGTCTCCGTGCGCTCAAGACGGTGCTGCGTGCGGGCGGACAGCTGCTTCAGACATACAAGCGCACCAAGGGACGCAAGGTCGACGAGGCGATGGAGGCGCAGCTGGTGGTGCAGGGCCTGCGCATTAACACAGTCTCAAAGCTGACATACGCCGACTCGCGACGCTTCGACGCTCTCGTCCGTGATGTCTTCCCCGATGTGCCACTCTCAGACATTGAATATGTTGACGTCGCCGCTGCATTGCGTGCAACGTGCGAGGAAATGAAGCTCGTTGTCGTCGAGAACCAGATCAAAAAGATGCTCGAGTTTTACGAAGCAACCCGACAGCGCATGGGAGTCGTCATTGTGGGACCTAGCGGCAGTGGAAAGAGCACGCTGTGGCGTGTGCTTCGTGCGGCCCTGCAGAGGCTGAATCGGCAGGTGAAGCAGTACACGATGAACCCGAAAGCGATGCCCAAGACGCAGCTGCTGGGCCAAATCGATATGGACACGCGCGAGTGGTTTGACGGCGTTCTCACGTACAGCGCCCGCCAGGTCGTGAAGGAGCCAACGGATGTGCAGTCGTGGATTGTGTGCGATGGTGACATTGATCCCGAGTGGATCGAGTCGCTCAACTCTGTCCTCGACGACAACCGCCTGCTCACAATGCCCAGCGGAGAGCGCATCCAGTTTGGTCCCAACGTCAACTTTATCTTCGAGACGCACGACCTGAGCTCTGCGTCGCCGGCAACAATCAGTCGCATGGGCATGATATTCCTCTCTGACGAGGACTCTGACGTGAAGGTGCTTGTGCAAGCGTGGCTGCGTCGCCAACCGGAGGACCTGCAGAGCAAATTGTCATCGTGGATTGATGACATGTTCTACAAGGGACTTGAGTGGATACATGCGCAGAAGGACCTCGTGGTCGACACAACGCGCGTCGGCGTTGTCATGAACGGTCTCACTCACTTTGTTGGCGTCAAGTCGAAGCTGGAGTTTGTGTGTGCGCTTGTGCGGGGCCTCGGGGCCAACCTTGGCCAGGAATCGCAGTCGAATTTTGCAAAGGAGGCATTCAAGTGGGCGGGTGAAGCGCCCGCCGATGCACGCCGTCCTCTCGACTCGTACTTTGACTCTCGCAGCGGGAAGCTCAAGTCGTACGCGCTGGATATGCCGAACGACCTCAGTGTTGAGCAGCTGTACGAACAGCACGTGGTGCGCACGGCAGATGTGCAGAGTGCGCTGTCGCTGTTTTCGCCGTGGCTGGAACAGAAGGAGCCGTTTCTTCTTGTCGGACCCGAGGGCTGCGGCAAGAGCATGCTGCTGCGGCACTGCTTCGAGTCGATGCGGTCTGTTGCCGTGGCGACGGTCCACTGCAGTGCGCAGACGACGCCCACGCACGTGCTTCAGAAGCTGTACCAAACGTGCATTGCAATCAGCACGAACACGGGGCGCGTGTACAAGCCCAAGGACACGGAGCGCCTCATACTCTACCTCAAGGACCTCAACCTGCCCAAGCCCGACAAGTGGGGCACCAGCCAGCTCATTGCATTTTTGCAGCAGGCGATCACCTACAACGGATTTTACGACTCTAACCTCGAGTGGGTTGGCCTGGAGAACATCCAGATTGTGGCGTCGATGAACCCGTCGACCACCCTCGGCCGCCATCCGCTGACTACCCGCTTCACGTCCATTGTGCGCATTGCCTGCATTTCGTACCCGGAGCGCGACCAGCTCCAGTCAATCTACGCCGCGTATTTGCGCCCAGTGCTTGCCGCGCGGGTGCCGCACGAGCCCGACTGGGCCAACCCGCGCAAGATATCCGCACTCGCAGACTCGATGGTGAAGGTCTACGAGCAGACCAAAGCGAAGTTCACCGTGGACGACCGCTCCCACTATCTCTTTACGCCGCGTGACCTCACCAATTGGGTCATGTCGCTCCTCCGTTACGACATGTCGGAAGGCTCCATCGCGCTTGTCGCTGCGTGGGCGTACGAGGCGTGCAGGCTTTTCCGGGACCGCATTGTCGGTGCCGAGGCATCGGAAAAATTCGACAACATACTCGGAACGATACTCAAGTCGGATTTTGCGCACGCGGGGGCGTCTGCGGCGGCGGCGCTGCGGGAGGAGTCTGTGCACGTGACCTGGGGCGCGACGAATGCGCCGACCAACGACCGCACCGCGCTGCATGGACGCGCTCTCGGCAAGCTGTCGCACGAGGACTTTTCCGTGATTGTTCTCAAGGGCATCCGTAATCTCGAGCGGGAGACGCGCGAGCTCAATTTGCAGCTGTTCCCTGAGGTACTTGACAACGTGGCCCGTGTGGACCGAGTGCTGTCGCGTCCGGGAGGGTCTCTTCTTCTTGCCGGCCGCAGTGGAGTCGGCCGGCGCACGGCGGTCACGCTCGTCGCACACATGCATGGCACAAAGCTCTACACTCCGCACGTTGCCCGTGGTTACGGTCCCAAGGCGTTTGCGGCTGATCTGAAGAATGTGTTGCAGACGTGCGGTGTTCTCGGCGAGCCCGCGGTACTCCTACTCGAGGACTATCAGCTGGTCGACCCGTCGTTCCTGGAGTGCGCCAATTCGCTGCTCAGCGCGGGCGAGGTGCCCGGACTGTACTCACCCGAGGAAATCGACCCACTGCTGTCACCGCTCAAGGAGCAGGCGTCGGTAGAAGGCTTCCGGGGCTCCCTTTTCCAGTACTTTGTGTCGCGTGTGCGGACCAACCTGCACGTGGTGCTCATAATGGACTGTGCAAATCCGTCGTTCATCATGAACTGTGAGAGCAACCCGGCACTGTATACAAACTGCGCTATGCAATGGCTGGACGGATGGACCCCCGCAGGCATGGCGCAGGTGCCCCGGATGCTGCTCGGCACCTCGGACGCGGTCGACCACGTGTCCGACAAGGAGGCCTTTTACAAGCACGCGCTCCACATCCACTCGTCCTGCGCGTCGCTCGGCGCAACACCCCGTATGTACATTGCCCTCCTCGAATCTTACAAGACTTTGTATGCGTCAAAGCTCGGGGAGAAGTCCAAACGCCTTCACCATCTCAGCGCTGGTCTGAGCAAGCTCGAGGAAGCGAGCGGAAAGGTCGACGAACTTAAGCAGGACGCGAACCGGCGGAGCGTGCTGATGGTGGAGAAGCAGCAGGAGGCGGACCAGGCGCTGCTGGAGATCACGGGGGCGATGGAGGCGGCGTCGGACCAGAAGAAGGAGATGGAGGTGCTGCGCGAGCAGCTAGGTCAGGAGGAGCGCAACATGGAGAAAAAGAAGGCAGGTATCGACGCCGAGCTGTCGTCGATCGATCCCATTGTGCAGGAGGCGCGCAAGGCCGTCGGCGAAATCCGTGGTGAAGACCTCAGCGAGATCCGGTCGCTGCGCACGCCCCCAGAGCCGATCCGCGACATTCTTTCTGGAGTGCTTCGGCTGATGGGCATCTTCGATACGTCCTGGAACTCGATGAAGACCTTCCTTGGCAAGCGGTCTGTGAAGGAGGAGATTTTGCAGTTTGACGCGCGGAAGATCACGGACGACATAAGCGACAAGGTGAAGGAGCTCTTGAAGGAGCGCGGGCAGTCTTTTGAGGAGAAGACGGCGAAGCGTGCGAGTGTGTGCGCGGCGCCGCTTGCAAAGTGGGTGCAGGCCAACATCAAGTACTATGACGTCATCAAGAAGATTCGCCCCCTCGAGGAAGAGAACGCCGAGCTGGACAAGTCCCTCGCAAAGTCACGTGCGCGCCTCGATAAGCTCGAGAAGGCGTTGGCGTCGGTGGATCAGAAGGTGGCTGAGCTGAAGGACAGGTTTGGCAAGCGCACCGCGGAAGCGTCCGAGCTCAAGTATGGCCTGGACAAGGCGCGGGAGGTGCTGTCTGCGGCAGAGTCGCTTATCGGCAAGCTGCTTGAGGAGAAGGAGCGGTGGGAGACGCAGGTGGGCCAAATCAGGTCGGACATCAAGGCCCTGCCGCTGTATGCACTCGTCGCAGCAGGGTTCCTGACCTATCTGGGTCGCACTCCCGAGGACGTGCGGCAGTCGATGGTTGCCGATTGGCGCGCGGCGGTGGGACTGCCCAACTTTGACTTCCGACGCTTCATGACGTCAGAGAGCGAGCTACTCAAGTGGAAGGCAGAGGGGCTGCCCTCGGATGATCTCAGTATGGAGAACGCAATCACGATTCTGCAGACCACGCGCTGGCCGTACATTGTCGATCCGTCGTCGGCCGCGACGGAGTGGCTGAAAACGCATCTCCGCGCGGGCGGGAAGCTCGAGGTTGTCAATCAGCAGGACGCGAACTTCACGACGCAGTTTGAGCTGGCCGTTCGCTTTGGCAAGACGCTCGTCGTGCAGGAGGTCGACCGCATTGAGCCGATATTCTACTCTGTCATTCGCCGCGAGCTGATAGCGCAGGGTCCGCGGTTTGTTGTGCAGATTGGAGAAAAGCTGATTGACTTCAATCCCGAGTTCCGTCTGTTCATGGCGACACGCAACCCCTCGCCCGAAATCCCCCCGGATGCGGCGTCGATCATCACGGAGGTGAACTTTACAATCACACGTGCGGGTCTCGCGGGACAGCTGCTGGGCATGACGATACAGCACGAAAAGCCCGAGCTGGAGGTGCGCAAGTCGGAGCTGCTGAAGACGGAGGATGATCTCAAAGTGCAGGTGGCGGAGCTTGAAGACCACCTCTTGCAGGAGCTGGCAACCTCCGAAGGCAATCTCCTCGAGAACAAGGCCCTCATCGACTCGCTCAACGAAACGAAGTCGAAGAGCAGCACAATCACGTCGTCGCTCGCAGAGTCCCATCGCCTGCAGAAATCGCTCGACGCCGAGCGTGACGCATATCTTCCCCTGGCGCGGTCCGGAAGCACGCTGTTCTTCGTCATTGGTGATCTCGTCAAGATCAATCATATGTACCAGTTTAGCCTCGCGTCGTTCCTTCTGCTCTTCCAGCGGGCGCTGCGGGTGGAGGACTCCGGCGCCGGAACCGACTCGCGCATCCGTTTGCTATCGGCCACTCTGCAGCAGATGGTTTATGAAACCGTCAGTCGCTCGCTCTTCAAGGCCGATCGCCTGATGTTCGCGCTGCATCTCGTGCACGGTACGCAGTCGCATCTCTTTGCGGACAAGGAGTGGGATGTGTTCACGGGACAAATCGTCAATGTTGGCACTGGCGACTCTCTCAAGAAGATTCAAGAGTCGCTGCCGTCGTGGATTGACGCCGACCGTGCCGGGGCGTACTCTGTCCTTGATACGAACTTTCCACAGCTCATGCAGGCGCTGTCGCTGGGCGATGCCGACCTTTGGAGCACGTGGGCGCGCAGTTCACAGTGCGAGCGCGAGTTTCCGTCGAAGGTCGCCAAGCGTGTGACGCCATTCCAACAGGTTGTTGTGGTGCACGCGCTGCGGCCGGACCGCCTGCAGTCGGCCATGACGCAGTTTGCCGAGCAATCCCTGGGCCTGAAGGAGCTTGCGTCGCCCACGCTGAACCTGCAGAAGCTGCACGCCAGCGAGACGATTGCGGTCGAGCCCATTCTCATCATCATATCGCCCGGTGCGGATCCGTCGCAGGAGCTGCAGGACCTTGCGGAGGCGACGGTTGGAAAGGACAAATACCACCAGCTTGCGATGGGCCAGGGACAGAGCGAGGCAGCCATGTCGCTGCTGCACTCGTGCGCCAAGGACGGCAGCTGGCTGTGTCTGAAGAACCTCCACCTGGCCATCCCGTGGCTGTCCTCCCTCGAGAAGGAGCTCAAGACCATGCAGCCGCACAAGGACTTCCGTCTCTGGATGACCACCGAGGCGCACGGCAAGTTCTCGTCGATCCTTCTCCAGTCGTCGCTCAAGGTCACCTATGAGGCACCCCCCGGCCTCAAGCGCAATCTGCAGCGCACATACGAAATGTGGACGCCAGAGTACATTGCAAAGGGTTCGTCTGTGCGCGCACAGGCCCTCTTTGTCCTCGCCTTCTTCCACGGCGTGCTCCAGGAGCGCCGCAGCTACGTGCCACAAGGATTTACAAAGTTTTACGAGTATTCCTCCTCAGACCTCCGCGCGAGCAGCGAGATTCTCGACCGCCTGTGTGTGGGACAGGAGAAGCCGCAGTGGGCATTTGTCCACGGACTCATGGAAAACGCAATATATGGCGGCCGCGTCGACAACTCGTTTGACATGCGTGTTTTGCGCACATATGTCCAGCAGTACTTTAGCCCCGACCTTCTCGGCGGCGGACCGTCGTCGTCGTCCTCCAAGGGCTCGCGCAACCGAAAGCTCGGCGGAGTGCTCACCCTGCCGACGTCCGCATACCACGCCGACTATGTGAGCGTCATTGCAGAGCTTCCCGAGAACGACCGCCCGTCGCTGTTTGGACTGCCGCCGAACATTGAGCGGTCGATGCAGCGCACAATCAGCGACGCCGTTGTAGGACAGCTCAAAGTGCTCATGCGGCAGGATGCGATTGCAGACCGCTTTGACCGCGAAAAGTGGGCGACGGAGCTTGGTCCGACTCTTGTGCTCTGGAAGAAGCTTGTGGGAGATAACTCTGACTTTTTGCAGCAGCGCCTCGCGCCCGTCACGGAGGATATGCCGCCGGTGCAGGCGTTTGTGGTCCAGGAGCTGTCCTCGTCGATTGCGCTTTGCAAATCCGTGCACTCTGCCCTGGCCAGCCTGTCCAAGGTCATCCGGGGGTCGTCGCTGCTAACGCCGTCGGTACAGCGCCTTGCCTCGGCGTTGCTCCGTCGGCAGGTGCCTGATGTCTGGGAGCACCGCTGGGAGGGCCCCGAGGACCCCCTGCAGTGGCTGCGCGCACTTGTCGCCAAGACGCAGGCGCTTGGCGGGTGGTACGAGAAGGCGAGCTCGAAGCGGCTTCTGGACGGACAGCTGGACCTCGCCGATTTGTTCCATCCGAACACCTTCTTGAATGCGCTGCGACAGCAAACGGCGCGCGCGATGAAGTGCTCGATGGACGACCTCGCACTGACGTCGTCGTGGCGAGGAGGGGCTGTCTCTGGGGCAACGATCAGCGTTACGCTCGGCGGACTCCAAATTGAGGGCTGCAACTTTGACGGGTCGCGCATGTCCGAGACATCACGTGACTCTCCGTCCATGTCGTCTGTGCCGCCGTGCGCAGTGGCGTGGGTGGCAAAGTCCTCAACCAACAAGGACGGCCAGGGACTCAGCCTGCCCCTGTACCTGTCGTCCTCCCGCGAGAAGCTGGTCACGTGTCTGCACGTGCCGTGCGCGAGTGGAGAGGAGTCGTCGTGGGTGCTGTCGAGCGCCGCCATGTTCCTCAAGCAGATCTAAATTTAGGGATGCTGTATTGGCGCGGCCGTTGCTTGCCATCCCGCTGCAGTGTGTTGTGCTGCGCTCACCGTGACTTATTCGTCTTCTTCATTGCGACGCCACTCCTGTCGTGCATTTTGCGGTCATCCTCCATTTCGCATGATTGCTCCTTTAGTTATTCTGTGTTTTGTGTTACTTGTGGCCGCGGTTGCAGTGTGTTTATATTTGTTGCTGTTTGTTTACTTTTTTCCCCTTCCGCGTGGGCGTGCGTGTCGCTGCTCGCATACAGTCGTTGGCGCCATATATTAAGTATGTATGCCCGATGAATACACATTTTTGGTTTTCAAAGCAGCTGAGTATGCGACGCGACGTAGATGTCTCTTGCATTGTGCGATATTACTCTTCCTACCCACGACTGCACACATGCCATGACAGCTGCAGCCGACGCAGGTCACTTGGAACATACTATTGAAACCCCATCCCACTGGCCACCTTCCGCAGACGACAACTGCCTAGCGTGCGCAGTCGACCATCTCTGTCTGACTCACTGGGGATGGATTCCAGAACCGGCGGGCATGCAGTGATTGTGTCATGTGCAATTCATCCGTTATGTCCATTGCAACAGGTCCGTTGGTTTCCGAGAGGCATCCATGGATATTGCCTTGAGAGTTACTACCAGTGGCATGCTGTGTTTCTATTGCAGCACACAATTGATCTCACTTGGTATTACAAAGGATTTTTTGTGGAAGAATTTGACTTGAAACGCCTACAATTTGTGTGTTGCTGGGCTGCAATACATATTTGTAGTTACTTTATATGCATTGGTCGCACACGTTCACAGACCGAGTCTGAAACTGTAGCCCTTATCACCGACCCGATAGCCGGTCAGCCGGAACAAACTTATAGTCCTTGTAAATACGCAGCTGTCAAATGACCACGTGCGACATTTGTTGTCGTTTCAATTCGCGTCCTTCACATTCACATGAATAGCATAAATCTAAAATTCACGCGGCGGACTGTTTGCTCATGATCATTTAAATAATACGGATGCCATGCGGCGTACTAAGGATTAGTCACACGTATTGCACTTCAAAGACAACTGAACTGAAGCCACCCACACCTGGAAAACAAAAATGTCGTGAATCAAGACGTACAGAATGACACGATTTTGTCAGTCACTAAACCAGATACACGGCGCCGTGACGCAAAGTCGAACCATTTCCACTGCCGCAACCGCCGTCACTAACGATCCCCCGAAGAACTGTTGGCACAGCGGTACTGCCTCGACAAATCGGGCGACGTCACTTGAAGCGTCCAATGCGCGCCGAGAACTCCCGGAGATGCGCGGGGTGAACACGACAGCAGGCTCAGTTACTACACCCCTTCAGTTACTGATGCAGACCACGTGAGTTCGGTACGGCGCTCTCGTTTGTTGTTATCGGCTGTGTATGTCACTCGGCGATGGTCTCGGCGTGTCGCGTGGCATTGACGATTCAAAACTCTGGGCTTCACCGCGCATCACGCGCAGCTAGTCAGTAGTTTACATTGCGGCGCCGGCGAGAATTTAAATTGAAAGCGACGGAATGAAAACGGTGTCAAATCGACCACTGATCAGTCTCCAGAGCCGAACGGATAGCCGCAGCTGCACTAGCGACGAAGATTGGCGACTCCACCCAGCGCGGACACATCAGCCACTCCCCTGCAGAAACTGAGATCAAGTGTGTGTGCACTGCCCAAAGCAGACACGTCCACCACCCTCCCGCACATCTGGAGGTTGAGTGTATGCACGCCGCCCAAAGCAGACACGTCCACCACCCCCCGGCACATCTGGAGGTTAAGTGTGTGCACGCCGCCCAAAGCAGACACGTCCACCACGCGACTGCAATAGCTAAGGTCGAGTGTATGCACGCCGCCCAAAGCAGACACGTCCACCACCCCCCGGCACATCCGGAGGTTGAGTGTGTGCACTCCGCCCAACCGAGACACGTTCACCACGCCACTGCAATGGCTGAGGTTGAGTGTGTGCACGCCGCCCAACGCAGACACGTCCTCAACGCCAGGGCAGTTGGTGAGAATCAACGTGTGCACACCGGCCAACGCAGACACGTCCGACAGCCCAGTGCAGCCACTGAGGTCCAGCGTATGTACTGTCCCCAGTGTCGACACATCGACCACTCTGGGGCATCCACGGAGGTCTAGGCTGTGCACGCCGCCCAGTGAAGATACATCCTCTACTCCAACACATCCCTGAAGGGTGAGGGTGTGCACGCCGCCCAAAGCAGACACGTTTATCACACCACTGCAATGGCTGAGGTTGAGTGTGTGCACGCCGCCCAAAGCAGACACGTCCTCAACGCCAGGGCAGTTGGTGAGAATCAACGTGTGCACACCGCCCAACGCAGACACATCCGACAGCCCAGTGCATGCGGCAAGATCAAGGGTATATACGCCACCCAGAGCTGACACATCCGCCACACCAATGCAACCTCGGAGCGTAAGCGTACGCACGCCGCCCAACGCAGACACATCCGACAACCCATTGCAGCCACTGAGGTCCAGCGTATGTACTGTCCCCAGTGTCGACACATCGACCACTCTGGGGCATCCACGAAGGTCTAGGCTGTGCACGCCGCCCAACGCAGACACGTCCTCAACGCCGGGGCAGTTGGTGAGAATCAACGTGTGTACACCGCCCAACGCAGAAACGTCGAACACATATGAGGCAGTAAGATTAAGAGTGTGTATGCCTTCCAATGGAGAAACGTCGATTGCTCTCGTGGTTTCGACACAAGAGAGCGACCGAAGGCCACATAGCAAGTCAACCTCCGTCCTATAGAAATCAATCACAATTCTGTCTTTTGGGATAACCTTCCCAACAGCAGAGCGAAAGAGCGCATCCTCAAAGTAGTGCACGGCGTAATTGTCGTGCAGCGTGAAAGTGCGCATGCGGCGGAGTTGAGTGCGCAGAAATGAGTTTGTGTGTGAAAGCGATGCGACGTCGGCGGTGGAAAGACGCGGAATAATGTGAACAAAAAGCACTTCAATCGGAAGGATTAAAAACGGCGCCGCCATCGATCCCCGATGCATCCAGTTGCTTGCTCAGGCGGACATAACACGAACAAGCACGACCCGGACGGAAAGCGACAGTGCAAAGTGTGCGCATTTGCGTGTCCATAAAAGTTCAAATCAGTGAGGGCGACAATTGTCGGGTTAAATTGGCGTGCAGTAGTAACTTCTGTATGTAGGGTTGCTGAATTACCACTCACTTACGAACCCTAATGAGCCTTATTACTGATCGAACTCACTTGAGACGCTTGTGAGTTTATTTATCGGCAGATCACTTCACTGAGAAAGATAGATGCCTTCACAGGACCCAGGACCAGCAGTTACACAACGACAACGACAGTCCCTTGCTGACACGCATGCGACAGAGACCGGCATGCATAATGAAGCATTGCAAATTTATTCAATTAAAGCGCAGCGGCGTTCGTCAGAGAAGGAAAGAACACACTGCTCACTGCAAATGGCGCTTGCGTGGACACAAGGGAGACGGACATTAGACGGGCACGGCGCTGATGATGCACACACGACCGGCTGGAATGATCTCCTGCACAGCAAAGCCACTCTTGCTCAGAAGATCACGGAACTCAGCAGCCGTTCTCTCCCTCGCAAATTGTCCGTCGGAACTGTGGTCGGAATATATACGATTGGAGGAAAATCGCCATGTGAGATGCGCTGCAGAAGCCCCTTGCTCAGTCCACAAACACGCACACGCTCGCCAACACACAGTTCACGCACACAGTCACCACTGATACACACATCGCCACAGACACACAGACTCACCACTGATACACAGTCACAAAAAAGTGACACACGCAGTACAGACAGTCACCACTGACACACACAGCACAGACAGTCATCACTGACACACAGTCATCACCACAGACACACAGTCGCCACACAAAGTCACCTGAGTGAGCACATGGCCATCATGTGGAGGTCGAATATCTTGGCAGGACCGGGCGCATTGCCCTCGGGGACAACCATCTCCACGACGCAGAGGCGCGCATCCGTATTCGTCCCAATGGCCTGTTATGCAGCGGCACATGGAACATCAGCGTCCACGCAGACATGGCGTCACTTCAGCTCAGTTTTACAGCTGAAACAGTCCAGCAAACAAATGGGCGCTCACACATCATTTAACACTACTCGATGCAGCGAAAAGCAGTAAAAACTGCACAGCTGCACGAAAAATAGCAGGTATGGATTGCGCCCTCTAAGCCATTTGTGCCCTTTTGTGAGTGTGCCCTTTTGTGAGTGTGCCCTTTTGTGAGTATGTGCGGGCGTGCGCACAAGGCATTAGCAGTTGCAGTTACGTGAGCATACCTGGCGCGTGTTCTTGAGAATGGTAATCGAGTCAGTGTCGCTCCAATCGTGAATGATGTGCTTCATGATGTAGAGATCGGCCTGCGTTCAGTTGTTGTTGTAGAGATTAGCCGACATTCAAAGTCAATGGGGAAGTCCAGAATGGCACATTCCACACCCTCTCAATGCACATGCCACACACTCTCAGTCATTGACGACTATTTACGCAACTGTTGGTTTTCTACTTTCAATGCCAATGGTTATATGTGTTGGGCAGCTATAACAGACAGTCGCATTCAGCCATGCAGATCAACACCCCGGCAGTCGATACCCCACCCCCGTCGGGATTCCGGTGGACGCAGCATCAGCAAGGAAGCTGCCCTTGTATGTTTGGATCTTGGAGCGGACTGCCGAGTCCAGTGTTGCCAGGAAAGGCGTAGCCTGTACCGTTATTGCCACATAAGGAGCGATTGCGTAGTGTAAGTTACATGCGGTGCAGTGGCGGTGCCAAATACGGCACAATCCGCAGCAGCGCGCGAACTTCCACCGTTCCCTCATATGCACAGTACACGAGGTCACAACGGCAACATATCGCACCTCCTGCTCGATCATCTCGGGAAGGTCGTAGTTGAGGGCCTTCTGGACACTCGGGTACGCCTCGAGCACTTTGATGAGGAACGTGGCCTCTGTGTGGGTATATATATATGTGTATGTCACAATAGAAATAATCGGTTAAGTCAGCATGCAAACTACGAAAAGCGAGAGAGAGAGAGAGAGAGAGAGACGGTTCATGTCGGTGGCTTACAAGGACACCACGAGATAGGGAGAATCGATGCAAGTGAAGCGATAAGAAGCAATACAGGAAGAGCGAGAGCACTCCGCTACAAGAGACAAGCCGCACGCACACGTAACAGTATGGTCCAGACAGACACCCACTTCCACCACCAATGTCACAGATGGTCTTGTGGCGGCCAAAATCGTACGCGGGGAGGATTACAGGCAGCTGCGCCATTGAGTTGTCGAACATTGCCTGGTGGAAAACAGCGGCCCTGCGGTTGCCAGTGCGGCAAAGAGTGCGCGATGGACGTCAGCATGTAGTGCTAGTTGAGCGAGCGAACTATCGCACTCTCGATGCGACCCTCTTGTCACGGCCAAGCACTTCTGGGGTATGATTCACACACACACACACACACACATACACGCACACACACTCGCACTACAGCAGTACCTGTCAGGATGTTCCTTGTAAAACGTCCAAATTTCCGATCCGTTTGCCGCCTTGAATGGGGAGGTGCCCGTCGTGAGGGCATCCTGAAAGTGTCCGTAGGCGCTGTTTGAAGACCGCGATAGCAAAGAGGGCAAGTGAAGCATCAGTGGCAGTAGAGGGGACGAATATGCAAGACACGGTTCGCAAGCACAACACACAATTGTAGTCAGAATGAGTAGCAAAAATGCAAAACGGTAATCCTAGGTATTGTCAGAGTCAGCTAATGCCGGCAAATGCAGACAGAGGCGGCGATACTTGTTGCGATGCCGTGCAGGGACCATACGCATGCACATACGCCCATAGAGACCAGTGTTGCAGGTGACAAATGCATGCACACAGATTCGCAGAGTGCATTAGCCGCCGTGCTTACCGGAACTGCTCGCAGTCAAGATGGTTGACGAAGTTCCACAGGTTGATGGGTGCTCCTGAAATGAATCGGGGCAGACGACGCGAGGCCAATGCAGTGAACAACACAAAACGCACATCACACGGACAGATTGTCAGTGTCGGCATCAAAAAATAAGCGCATACTGTAGGAAGAACATTTCCTCAAATGAAATTCTACCGGTATTACAGTAGCACAATTCTGCAGTCTTGATCACCGAGGCATACGGCACTACACACACATACACACACATACGCACATACGCACACACACCGGAGTCGAGCAACGCCGACGCTTCCGTATTTTCAAAGACATGGTCCGCGCCTGTCGTCTCCCGGAAGATGCCTGCCATTGACAACAAGCAACACATACGTACCGAAATCGATTAACCGCAATTCAACACACCGACAGAATAGGCCAGGCACCGAGATGCCTGCAACTTGATGGCCATTATAACCCGAGTACAAACAAAGATACCGAATAGCTTGCACAACCACCCACCGACAGATGCAAGCGCCCGCAGCACACGATACGTCGTCGCGGGCTGGCTCTTTGGTTCTTCCGCACAAATCGCATCAATGGACTTGGGACCGTTTCGAAGCTTGTCAGCGACCTAATGCCATTGACATGACCCACCCACCCACGCACATATATGCATATGTAGCCGGCGTTAATGCAGCAACAGGGCAAAACCGATCTGTCAGAGAGACACATACAAAGATGAACGATGGTCGCTGTCTAGTTCATTAGACACACAAAACAAAACTCCATCTCAAATCGGAAGCCAACTGCGCCACAAAAAAAGCATCCTGCCATACCACGGGTACTCACTCACCTTAAGACTCACGGCAGCGAGCAGTGCCGATGTCACGATGTGCCCCGTCGCAAGCTGAAGAATCGTTTCTACCGGCGAAGCGGCAGCATGTGGATTCGCGCTCATTTTCGGTTGGCGAGTAAGATGTAGCAACAATGAGAAGGGGATGAAGTGGATTGAACTGGAGAGCAGAGGAGGGATGGCAGTGCCTTTTATATCCGCGATGATTGGAGTTCTATCGAGGGGCGCGCCCACTTTGGATGCTCAAAGAAGGCCGAGACGCGACAGCAGTTAGACGCAGGGCTCCACAACCACAAAGCAAGCACCGATTATTGTGTGCAGCACAGGCCCACTGGCGACCACACAATGTGCAGTGTGCGCATTGGCGTACCAAAAGCACTGAGTGACACTGGTTGATGCACGGTGTGGCAACAACAACAACAACAACAGTACCAGTCTGCCCCACTAGCACACTGGGTCTGAGGACTCGGCCGGACTACCACTGCCTTCAGCCACTCACGGAGTGTGTGCGCCCCTTTCTGACTGAGTCCGGCTCATCCAAAAATGAACTGGAAGCGCATGCGAAAATTGCACCCAAAAGCCACTCTGTCGCAGTTTAAATGGTCAGTTATCGCAGAGTGACGTCAGTGGCATGTGGAGCGGCGCGCTCTGATTGGTGGATGGGGGCTGCTTATCTAAATATACTCGGGGCCGACCTTCTCCGACCCGGCGAGTGCACGGGGTCAGTCTTCCGTCAGCTGGATGCCATCCAAAACTGAGTTCCCCTGTGCTCTCAGGTGAAACCATACACTCAGTGTGACTGAAACACGCTGATTGCTGTTGTGTTGCTATCAGCAGGAGTGGTCTCTGCTATCAGCAGAAATACGCCGGAATTCGTGGGCCGAGGGCCGGCGGGCCGCGACTGCCGCTGTGATGTGACCGACATCAATAGGCGGGCCGGCCTCAGTGCTGCAGCACCACCGGCTCGATGAGCGCCGCCGGCTGACTCGCGAGCAGTCAGCGGGCAGCCGAGACTGCCAGAGGGCGCAAACAGTGCACTGACCCTGCAACTGCCGACGAGGGGCCGATCCGCCGGGTCGCTCAGTACCGGGCTGCCCGAGTGGCGAGTCCCCAGTCCGAGGCGGCGGCTCTGACCAGTGGTCAGCTCAGGCTCACCCCGCCGGTCGGCTGCTGACGCGTTTAATAGTCAATTCCGGCGGCATGACTGACGGCTATGCACTGAGCAGTAGGTACTTTATTCAGTCATGGACCTCAAAGGCAAACTGGCTGGGTCAGAAACATTAGATCGCTCAGACGCACTCCGTATTATACAGCCAGTCGATCGTAGCCTCCAAGTACTAGTCAAGCAGATCAGGCCATTGGCACACCGGTCGTCATGCATTACTGTCGTCCGAGAGTTACACACGACGCAAAGGATGCGCCAGTCCGGAATAATAATTTTGTCAGTCACTGAACCTGATCTTCAACCCATAATTAACCGTGTTTCAGTGACGATTAGACTGACAGAAGTTAATTGAAACAAGAGTACTGATCTGTCATTGTGATAGTTACGCCAATCAACCATCCCACTACCGCCGAACCCGGCCCTCTCTCGCCGTGTGTTTGGGGCACGATCACTGGCACAGAGCCACTGGGCACTGAGGATAGCCCGGTCGGCAGTGCACTGACTGGCCTCTCCGTGCGCCGACAACCGCGACTCTGACTGCGACTGCCGCCCGGTGATCAGTGCTCGAATCACTCGGCTCGCGGATGGACCGCCGCCGTGACTCAGATCAGGCGAACTGTTCGATGATGGAGAGGACCGGCCGCCGGCACTGACGGAGCTCCTCCTCCAACATACCCAGACTGATGGGGGAAGGCACTGTAGAACCAACTGTCGGCAACGCAGCAGTCACCTCGGCTGTCAACATGGCTTCCCGCTTACAGCAATTGCCCGTCCGTCACACTGCCTGCCGGCCGGGGCAGTCCGGCGGGCGACACGCCGCTTCAGCAGTCCAAGACGGATCACGTGACTGCGCCGAAACAAATACTTGCTGCCAGTAGACTGAGCGGCGACTGATAAACAGTTCAGGAGTGCGATCTGCAATCAGAGTTTGGCAACCAAAGATAGGATAAACTTCGTCTGAAGCAGATCTCTCTTCGTTGTGCGGCGTAAACAGCATCACATCTAGGGAGTGTTCGTGGGTGTTCGTGGCGGTTGTCATCCTTGCAAAAAACATGGCGGTCGGTGGTGCATTTATCGCTCTGCTCTTGCTCTGCGCAGCCGGAGTGAACTTCTCTGTGCATCGTGTCGAGGAAGGTAAGGAAATTACAAACGCTACAGGACAGGGTGCACATAACAATTTGAACTCGATTTTGTCGTCTGTAGTTTTAGAAAGAAAAGTGTTACGCACTCACTTACTCGTGCATAACATTGTTGTTGCTGTCATGGTTGTTGTTGTTTTGTGCAGGGCATGTTGGCGTGTATTACAGGGTGAGTGGCGCATGCCGCAATCTGTCGGATGATAGATCGCATCTTCGCTCTTTACACTACTTGTATGTATGCACTCCACCACACGTCTCTCTTTGCAGATGAGTGAGTGTTTGAAATGTGCGTTGTTGCATATGTGATAACATGTGTCAATGTGTGCGTGTGTGTGGTGTGTGTGTGTTTTGTGTGCGTGTGCGCGCGTGCTTGTGCTTCCGCTGGTGGTACACAGGGAGGCGCGCTGTTGTCGGCAATCAGCAAACCAGGGATCCACTTTATGTTGCCCTTTATCACAACACACAAGAGCGTTCAAGTGACCCTGCAAACGTGAGTGACGTGTGTGTGTGTGTATGTGTATATATATATGTATGTATGTATATATGTGTGTGTATGCTTAAGCGTATTATGTATGCACGACATATTGGACGTCGCATGTGTGAGCGCGCATTTTGCTCTGTGCAATGCCGTATCGTATGTGCAAGTGTACATTTTGTGGAGCGTTGCGTGCGCAATTTGTGTCAATTTTGTGTGTATGTCGCATGGTGTGTCGCATGGTATGTACATTTTGTGTACATTTTGTGTGCATTTTGTGTGCATGGTATGTGCATGGTATGTCGCCGCACGAAATGTTGAAACTCGTCTTGAGCACACTCCGACGCACAATGGACGGATACCCATCGTAATGCTGCCATCAATGTGATCCATTTGAATTCCCGAGGACTTGCTCGACTTCAAACTTCAACAGCTGATCTTCGCGTTTTGTGTCTTTTGTTTTTTTTCCTCTTCTTTTTTTGCATCTCCCACAATAACAGTGACGAGGTCCGCAACGTACCATGTGAGTGACTGGCTGCGTCTGCGTGTTGTTTTGAGTGGCACTTCGGACACGCAGATACACACATGCAGGCACAGATACACAGTCACATATACCGACTCAGACAGACAGATGCAGAGACACAGACACACCCAGAACGCAGACATACTTCTTTTTGCCTTTGATTGACACACATACAATAATCCCTATTTGTAGGCGGTACTTCCGGGGGTGTCATGATTTATTTTGAGCGGTGAGCGTGTGTTTGTGCGCGTGTGCGTGCGCGTGTATGTGTGTCTGGTCTATGTGCGTGTATGTTTGTTTGTGTGTGTGTGTGTGTGTGTGTGTGTGTGTGTGTGTGTGTGTGTGTGTGTGTGTGT
>CALSCR010000099.1:0-10002 GCA_943704495.1 Pigoraptor chileana
AGCGAACGCGCTTCCAGAAGCAAATTGCGGTGCTCATGAACGGTGGGTGCTATCTGTTGGATGCCGTTTGGCATGCATCGATGTGTTGCGTGTGTGTGTATATATATATATATATATATATATATATATGTGTGTGTGTGTGTGTGCGTGTGCCTTGTGCGTGTGCCCTGTGCGTGCGTGTGCCTTATGCAAGCCCAACATATCCACACGGACAATCCCTGTTATGAGCAACCTCTGTGATCTCGTTGTGTGCAAGTTGTGACACAAACGTGGATTGTGTGTGTGTGTTACAACTATGCAGAGGTGCAAATCCATCAAACGGCAAAAGAAAATGCGATTATGCATTTGAAGGATTTCAAGATACGGGGGGAGCAAAAGTGAGTGCAACTGACGGACTATTATTTTTTTGTTCGGCTTAGGTTCCCGCAGATCTCAATATTCAATTTCATATGCGATTATGTCAGAGCGCTATCGAAATTGTGGGGTCATGTACAGATTCACGCACACACACTTACACACACGTCCACACTTATATGCACACGCACGTTACGCATACATAAACACACACATACACACAACTCGCGCGCCCCAGGACCATGATGGTTATGGACCGAATAAGGGAACTGGAGCGGTCGCTTGCTGAGCTGCACAAAGAGCGTGCGGCGCAAATTGAAGCCGCGAAACAACAACAGCAACAGCAGCAACAACAGCAACAACAACAACAGCAACAACAACAACAGCAACAACAACCCAACGGAGGGGAACCATTGCAACAGATGGACGGGGCGTTCACGCCGACACTGCCTTCGTCTCCAGGAAAACCCAGTGGCCAGCCCCTTGCATTGAGTCACGTGGCACCACCACATTCACCCTCGGGTGCCACACTTGCTCGCCAATCGACCGTGCAACAGGATCATAGTGAGCCTACACAACAACAACCACAACAACAACAATCGCAACAACAGCGGCCAAATGGCGCGGCGAGTGCAGTGCCATCGGGGCTCACGCAGCTGTCGACGCAGCGTCCAGCATCGCCCGTCGTCTCGTCCATTGCCACTTCAGCGGCATCGTCGCACGGGGGCAGCCTGTCAAACTCGTTCAGTAACGGCGACCAATACCACCATGCCCCGGATGCAGCAATGGCATCCATGAAGCTCAAGCTGGAAGACTACCAGGTGCGCGTGCTTGTCTGTGCGTGATATATATATATATATATGTGTGTGTGTGTGTGTCGTCTAATTTAATTGCTGTTGAGACTGTGTTTGTGTTGGTGACTCGACGCGAGAGAGTGTGAAATGAGGGAGTCAAGAAAGACAGAGCAAATCATCGCTCGAGTCTGTTTTGCAATAATCGAATTCAAACACATCCTTCGCTTGAATTGCGCAATGCAATATCACTACTTAACATGAATTCTAACTACTAAATGCATCACCCGCGCGCATGCAGGCCAAACTGCGTGCAGAGCGCCACCAACGAAACGAATTCAAGAGACAATTGAAGGCGGCGCTGATGAAGCAACACGAGGAACAACGACATCGCATGGAGGAGCTGGATCTCGCTCTCAGGCGCACCGCGGCGGAGCGCGACCAGTATAGGTGTGTGGCCTGGATGTGTGTTTGTGTACAATGCGTCTCACGCATGACCACAATGACGAAGTCTCATGTGCATGGCTGATGTTATCGTCGTTGTTGTTGTTGTTTGGTTTCAACTGCGTGCTCCTGCAGAACTGCCGCGTCATTGACTGCTGTTGATGTTGTTTGTTTTGTGTTGCCAATCTGACACATGTGGGTTCCAAATACACAACACACACACACACACACACGCACACACACACACACACACACACCACACACACGCACACACCACACCACACCACACACACCACACACCACACCACACCACACACACCACACACACGCACACACCACACCACACCACACACGCAACGCACACTAGGTCACTCTACGAGAACCTCGTGACTGAGTTGGACAAGGCCAAGCGCAGCCACACCGCGCGCATTGAGCAGCAGTCATCGCTGTCGGACGGCCTCAAGTAACCATGGCGACCATATGCAACACGATCATCATCAACATGTCTGCTCCATTTGACAGTATGCGTGTGCGTGCGGTGGCTTATGGCTCATACACACATACCCACACACACACACACACACACACACACACATGATTCACTCACGGTTTAGTCCCAACGTACGTGCCCTGTTTGCACGTGCATTAACTATGACGTTGTGTTAATCGGTGCGCCCGCGTTAGCGTTGCAAAATGCTTCTGTCTTTCTGTCTTTTTTTTCGTCGCATTTTTTGTTTCGCGTTCAATCGATCGGTCGTCTGTTTATTTCTTTCCACTTAGTAGTGCGCCGTGCATTGTGTGCCGCCTGTCATATCATATATGCCACATTGTTTTGTGCGTGGAAATGCAATCTTAATCTGATAATTTCAAAAACGTCACTTCAATTGGCCACTGTCGTATTAGCGCTTTGCTTCCATGCGACAGCGCCGTCTAGTACTCTATTCTTGCGTGGACAGAGGTGCCAAGGCATATAGAATCCGTGCCTTTGGACTCCACGAGAGACCTTCAGTACTCAAAACGCCTTTAGGGATAAGCCCATCACCCCAGGACTCCACGAGAGAGGAGAGAGGGAGAGAGGGAGAGAGGGAGAGAGGGAGAGCGGGAGAGAGGGAGAGGGAGAGGGAGAGATGTAGGATTCAAGTCAGTGTCATAGGCGCTGTGCCCATGGACTCCACAAAGGGGGAGAGAGAGAGAGAGAGAGAGAGAGAGGGAGAATGTGTGTGTGTGGGGGCAGAGAGATGTATGATTCAAGTCAGTGTCTAAGCGCTGTATACCTGGACTCCACAAAGAGCGATCGAAAGAGTGAATGAGAGAAAGAGATTTTGATTCAAGTCAAGTGTCATGGGCGCGGTGCCCATGGACTCCACAAATGAGAGAGAGAGAGAGAAGAATCTGGGAATGGGGCTGGTAATGGACTCAGCACACAATCCAGTCACCCCCAATTCACTCAGAATGGTCTCATTACAAGCTCAACTCTGCTACTGCCCCTCACGTGATGCGATAATAGTGTGAGTGTAATCCAACGGTGATGAAGACGCAGTTGGCGGTATTCATTGCAACTGAAAAACCAAACAAAGTCGAAGAGAGAAGAGAAGAGAGGTAATAGAGTGTATGTGTGTGTGTGTGTGTGTATGACATGGACGCGACGCAAAATGACCGAAAAAAGAGAACAACGGCGCAAGAGCCCGAAAATGGAGATTGACGCGAGCAATACACCAAATTGAGCAGAGACAAGAGTGACAAGGCAGCCGCACATATCAAGCACAGACACAAGCCAAACAAGGCTCAGAGCAATTCACCGACACCACCAAGACACAAAACATCCCGAATACAAAAGGCAGGCACTGTGCGGATGCGTGCGTGCGAGCGTGCGTGCGTGCACGTCATCGTGTGCGTCGTGTTGTGGTTGTGCGTCGTCCGCTTACTTGCGGTCCTTCTTTCCCTGGCTGCTCGTGTCGCTATCCTTGCGCTCGCGGGGACCATCGGCAGCGGGCTTTCCCTCACGTGCCTCACGTGCCTCGCGCGCCTTCTTGGCCTGCGGTATGTGTGTGTTTTTTTTTGTGTGTGTGTGTGTATGCAAGTCATTAGAGGAGCTAAAACCATGCAGCAACGTGTTCCCGCAATTTCACGACAACGCACAAACTTACATATGAATGCACACGCACAACTGAATGCACACGCATAACGCACAACGCACAACACACAACACACGCACACGCACCTCAGCCGCCGCAGCATCCCTCTCCTGGCGCAGGCGGTCCTCAATGGCGCGCTCCTTGGACGACGTGTCCACAGGCCGCGCAGACCCAAACGGATTCGACTTCGGCGCCGATGGCTTCGGTGCGTCGGCAGTCTTTTCAGCAGCAGCAGCAGCGGGGGCAGCAGGGGCAGCACGCTCGACAGGCGCGGTCCTCGGCTGGAGGTTGAGCTTGGGGCGGGCGCCGGCAGGGCCTGTGCATGCACACAAAACACACCGGTGCAACGAGGAGGAGAGGAGTGCAGGGTTTTAGGGAGAGCAAGAAGCAATACTGGATGCATCTAAATCAAAAGAGTCGGGATAGCACCTCGACAGCACATGCCTCAGTTTGCACAACAGACATGATAAGCCACACGGAAACGCACCGTCTCGCTGCTCGTATCCGCCATCTCGGGGTGGCCTGTCATAGCCACCGCGGCCGCCTTCCCTGTCACCATAACGGTCACCACCCCTGTCACCATACGACGGGCGGTCACCCCTGTCACCACGGTCACCGTACGACGGGCGGTCACCACCACGGTCACCCCCGCGGCCACCGAATCCACTGCTGCCACGGTCACCACCACCGTAGCGGTCGCCCGAGGGGCGTTCGCGGGGAGGAAGGGGACCCGCTCCCTCTGTTCGCCAGCTGCCGGCCGTGCGGTCGTCGCCACCGGCATCACCGCCAGAGAAGCCACCAGAGAAGCCTCCGGAGCGCTGGCCAAAGCCGCCTGTTTGTCGCACAAGTGAATGCAGCACGGGGTGAAAGAAGGGGACGGGCGATGTCAATGTTACGAAAGTGAAGTCACATACACATCAAGAAAAGTGAAGTCACCTTACGCGAGGGAATGTGCACAATACCAACGGGCGATGACAAAGGGGGATAATGCACACAGAGCGGGGCAAATTTAATCTGAGGATTGGTTGCTGGTCACAATAAACCACAATTACACTTGTCTTTTCACAGCACATGTACACTCTGCCGTGAGGATGCATACTCAACAACACACCAGAAGCAGACACACACACACACACGCAACAACAACAACACAACCGGCACATGCACACACGCAACAATAAGACATCCGGCGCATGCACAACAATGCACGCACCTCCACCGGTGTTCTTGCTCTCCGAGACGTCAATCTTGATGTCGCGATTCATGAACGGCTGCACACATTCGCAACCAACCACGTGACGCACAAACCGCAATCATAATCAGAACAACGAGAAGGCAGCAGAGAGCAAAGACCACGACATTCCACGCCATTTATAGCGACTGTGGGTTGTGACCACCACTCATCTCTCTCTATCTCTCTCTCTCTCTGTCTTTACCATCTCTCCCTTAATATGGCTGGAGTCCATGGGCACACCGACAAACACACTGATTTGAATCCTATTTCTCCCTTTCGAGTGCAATTTGAGCACGGAAGTCATGCCAAACACACACACACACACACACACACACAATCACGCACGCACACACGCACACACGCAATCACGCTCACCCGTCCAGTCAGGTCAACAGCTCCCTTGAGGGAATTTGCATCTTGGAACTCGACGTATCCAAAGCCCCTCTTCTTGCCTGTTTCGCGGTCCTCCACAAGGCGAATGGATGAAATCTGTATAATGAAAGCAGCAGCGGATTACCAAACAATGCACGCAACACACAACGCAACATACACACACACACACACACACACACACACACACACACACACACACACACAAAATAGCCAGGTACACACCTTGAGACCGTCAAAGAACCGGGCGAGGTCGTCCTCCGTTGCCTCCCACGACAGATTGCCGACAAAGGCAGTGTACGGCGGCTGCGACGGAATGCGCGCCTCCCCCGCGGGTCCGGTCGGGCGCGAGGGCCGGTCACCCCCGTCCCTGTCACCGTAGCCACCGCGGTTACCCCTGTCGCCGTATCCACGGTCACCACCGCGGTCATTACGATCACCACCACGGTCGTTGCCACGGTCACCGTAGCGGTCGTTGCCGTAGCTGCGGTCGCCGCCATATCGAGAGTCGCTTGCGAATGCGCCGCCAATGGCATCCGCAGCACGGGGCTGGTAGGGCTCGTGGGCAGCGGCTGCAAAGAAGCGGTTTATGCGCGATTTGGGGTTTATGTTTCGCAAGTGTAAGTGGGTGCATCAACGGTCAAAGTGAGACAAAAAATAACTCGAGTTTTGTGTGGTATTGATGGGCCCTCAGTACTTGCGTGGTAGGATGCTGTGTTGTGAGCGTTATGCATGTGCATCCATCTTTCTTGTGATTTGTGTATGTTCCTTGTGTGATTATTGCCGCCGCTAACAATGCAAAGACGATAAAGACGATACAAAGTCAATCGAGTCCAGCAAAAGAACTCACGTCCAGTGGGAAGCTCAATCGGAGAGTCATCGGCCCAGCTTGTCTTCTTGTTGGAGTCAAAGGCCGCGTTGAACTCGTTGAGGCTCATCTTGACCTTCTTTCCCTTCTTACCGCCCTTGGGGGACGCAGCTGCCCGGGTGCAAACAAGGGCACATTACACCACACATTCGCACGAAAATTTGAGTTAAAGGACATCGAAAAACAAACACGTTCTTTCCATGCCAGAAGACAACCAGAAGACCACCCGTTTGCTTCGTAGATTCGGATTGGCACACAAAAGAGTAACACAGACATCGCATAGGATTGTCAATGCATCGGGGTTTCTATTTTACACTAGACGATGATGTGAATGCGAAATTGCGGATCCTCACCACCGTCGGCCATTTTCTCAAGTATCTCTCACAAGTAAGAGATTAAAACTAGGTGGATGGAAATCAGTCACGATGAATAGATCGAGCGATAAGATCGAACTATACACCGAAGGCAAAAGGAAGAAGCAGTTGCTGGACAATCATAAATTTCTTTCAACTCGATTCACTGGCACACACAACTTCCTGTCCACACACACACACACACACACACACACACACACACACACACACACACACACACACACACACACACACACACACACAGCGGACGCTGACTCGCCAAAGGTGCGGCAGATCGTTGCCCCAACAGCCATCGTGTCCGTGAATTCAGTGGGGATCGCGGCAAGGTCGCTATCGGGTTCATTGTATGCAAAGTGCGCACACGTGCTATCGACGGGTGACGAAAGCCTCCACGGACTTGCTCGAACTCCGTAATGTGAAATTGCACTCGATTTCCACACAAAGTTTGGTGCCATTAGTCAATTTAACGGGGCATCCCCAATTTGAATTGGAATAACCGAGTGAATTGAGGTGGGGATTCTGAGAGATTTCAATTTAAACACCTCGGGTGGAGTTCGCGCGCTCCACATGCGACGGGAAAAGTTTACTCCGCCGCTTTACTCCGTGCTTTACTCCACCGACTGAACACGGGGCACATAGTCGGGCGATTAATTTGGCCAACCGCCAGTAATTGACACCAAAAACGCCACCATTTTCAGATTAATGATGCGAGTCGGGGAAACAGCTGACATTGACTTGGCCATTACTGCGCATGTGCGTCTGCCTGAAACAGACATGGTGCAACTGTCTGTGCCTTCATAAGAACACAAACGCAAGATCATGCCGAAATGCGTCAGTGTGTGCATTGAAAGTGCACGCACGGGGCTGGATTGCATTGGTAGTGGTGTTAGTTGTTGCCTGATTTCACCGTTTTCGTTGCCGAGAGCAAAGTTCGCTCTGAGGATGGCGCGTCTGCATGTTCTTGCGCTACTCGCTGCGACAGTCGCCGTTATTGTGTGTGGTGTCAATGCAAACGAAGATGGAGAGCTGCTTGGATGTGGCGGTTTCCTGAAGTCAGAAGTTCCCATCGACTTTTCCATCGTTGAGGTTAGTTTTTGACGACTTTATGATTGAATGCAAGTGAAAATGACGGTGCGGGCGTTTAGGATCGGCTCAACGCATCACTCTCGCGCGCATGCACACACACATATATACACACACACCCGCTTACGCACGACCTCACACACTCCTGTATTGTGCAACAGGTCAAGCTGTACTCCCTTGAGGGGACTCTAAAGTACAGCACCGAGGCTGCCCCCAACAATGGCTATTACTATCTGCCTGTCTATGAGCGCGGGCGTTATCACCTTGCTGTCGAGCCCCCTCGCGGCTGGTCGTTCGGTGGGCTTACAATAGGGAACTAATATGCCGACACCGTGCGATACTCTGATTATTTGTGTGGCATACTCAAAGTTTCTTACACAACATGAACGTCGCACACGCACACACACACACTCATACACACACTCATACACACACACACACACACACACACACGCACGCACGCACACACACGCAATCATGCACAGATCCCGCGAGGGTGGAGGTCAGTGTAGGTGCACCTGGTGATCGCTGCACTCTCGGCCAGGACATAAACTTTGTGTTTACTGGATACAGCATCATCGGGAGCGTCGTCGCGAGCGGCCAGTCCGCAGGCCCCGCCGGTGTTGACGTCACTTTGTCGGGCGCAACGGGCACCCGGCAGACTGTGAAGACCGGTAATGGCGGCTCGTTTTCCTTCTCCAAACTCTTCCCTGGCACATACCGCGTGACGGCTTCCCACCCAACGTGGAAATTCTCGCGGTCGACAACCGAGGCAACCATTAGCAGCGACAATGCATTGATTTCGGACGCTCTTGCCGTGTCTGGATTCGACGTGACCGGCGCAGTGACGAGCGAGGGCGAGCCTGTGCGGGAGGTCGAGTTCTTCCTGTATCCCCTGTCGTCGTCGCAGCAACAGCCCGAGTGTGCGCGCCCGCAGACGCCGACCGCAAAGCGCGGTGGAGTGGACGCCGCGTGCGTCGCAGTGTCAGACGCCTTTGGTCGCTTTGAATTCCACGGCGTGTCCAGCGGAAAGTACGCTCTTGTCCCCCGATACACGGGCGGGCTGCAGCAGCAGCAGCAGCAGGGTGGTGCATCATCGGATGCTTCGTTCGACATTGTTCCCGCTGAGGCGGAGATTTCCGTCAACCTTGGGTCGATGCATCTGGACACCCCATTTGTGGTGAGCGGATTCTCCGTGTCCGGGCGTGTTGTTGATGCGCAGGGCAGCGGCCTTGCCCTTGTGGAGGTGCGGGTCGACGGTGAACTGCGCGACACAACGGACAGCAGCGGAGGCTATCGCATCAACGGTATGCGCACTGGATCAAAGACGATTGCGCTCAAGAAGGAGGGATACCGCTTTGCCGCCGTTATTGCACGCGTGAGCCCCTCGAATGCAGTGCTACCGACCGCCCAGCCCTCTGCGCACGTCGTGTGCGGGTCCATCGCAACGAACAACGTGCAGCAACAGGCACACAGGAGGGTCTCCATTGCCCCGGAGTCGGCAGCGTCCGGACTGTCTGAGGTTACCGCGACGACGGACGATTCGGGATCGTTTTGTGCCGAGGTGGCTCCCGGGACATATGTCGTGCAGCCGCACGTGACCGCTTCCGAGAAGAAGGATGGGTTTGTGCTGTCTCCCGCCAAAAAGATTGTCAATGCGGCAAAGGGGCCGGTGGGCGACGTCAAGTTCTCCCAGGTGGGGTTGGTTGTGTTTGCTGATTCTGCTTCCTGCCCGTGTTGATGTTTTGGTGTTGTTTGTCGTAATGATAATAACTATGATGTTGTTGCGGTTGCGGTTGTGCGTGTCAACGCCGACCACCTTTGTGCGTTTTGTGGGATGCTTCTCCAGATTTGCCATGTGCAATATATAGCACCACTCAGACCTTTGTTTTTTATAGTTGTTTTTGCCTTCTTTGGTTTTTTTGCTGTATGCGCGTGTGTGCGTGATGTCTGTGCGTATTATGATTTTAATTTTAATTTTTGTGTGTGTTTTTTCAGGCGCTTGTGCGTGTTGCTGGCCGCGTGCGCTGCATGGACAGGCAAGCGTGCGAAGGCACAGTGACGACGATCACGCTTGCTGGCGACAGGAGTAAGGAGACGGTGACTGCTGTCTTCTCTGCCGAGAGGGAGTATGGCACGTTCTCGTTTGGCAATGTGCTTCCGGGGCATTATAAGGTCAGCATCCACCAGGGCACGCTCTGCTGGAAGGAGAGGAACTTTGAACTCGAGGTGGGATGTGTTCCGTTGGATGTGTTGCACACACACACACACACACACACACACACACACACACACACACACACACACACACACACACACACACACACAC
>CALSCR010000100.1:0-14923 GCA_943704495.1 Pigoraptor chileana
ATACCAACATGTTGCCCGTTAAAGACAGAAAAAAGCGGATGGAAGGGAAGCATGTACACGAGATAAGCGTGCTTAGAACAGCACAGGGGACACAAGGGATCACACACGCACATTAGAGGAATAATAAAGCAGACACACTCAATCACCACTCACAAACGCACACCCACCGAACAGAGAAAGCACTCTGCATGCCACATTTTATCCAGTGCTTCAACGCCCTCGTCGACGGCTTTTCCACAGGCGGCGCAGTCTGACGCGCGCGATTGACATGTGAGGGTTGGTGGATGGTCAGATAAGGGACATACAAGGATATACAGGGTGCGTGAGACACAGATTTGAAGAAGGATTTGAATGCTCGGAAGACACGGCACTCGCACACCAATGAGTAGCTCACCAGACAGCTGGGCGACAGGGTTGTCCTTCTTGCAGTATGCCTTTCCATCCGTCACAATGTATTCTTCCGTGCCAAACACGCTCTTGCACACACAGCACACGTGACATTGGCTGTGGAGGTTGCCGCCGTAGCCAGTGACGAGGTACTCGGAGACAATCTGCAGATGAGAGATGAGAGATGAGAGAGATGAGACCTTCAATACTCAAAATGTCTTAGGCGAAAGACCATCGACTCCAAAGAGAGAGAGAGAGAGAGAGAGGCAGAGAGAGGTGAGAGTGAGATGAAGAGAGAATCAGAGATATGGGGCGAGGCGAAGCGGATAGAAACACACGCCATTTCCAGCAGAGCAATACGAAGTGCGAATGAAGAAAAAAACAGCCACACTCTTTTGCGTAATGATGTGCCGCGTGGAGCACCAGCACGTGGTCTAAGAAGTATCCGCCACTTTCCACCAAACATTCCCACCACTTCCTACACTTCCTACCACGCCACGCACACACACACACACACACCACACACACCCACACACACACGAAAACACGGCCTCATCGCTTTCGAATGAGCGCATGATACGCACAGCCCATCCACCCCACCACTACCCACGCAGAAAGAATAACCTCAAAACCAGACAGAATCAACAAGGAAGTGCAAGTGCAACACCAACACCAACACACCTGTTTGTTGCATGCCGTGCACTTGACGCTGGGAACGCAGTCCGCGCACGTTGGGTCGCCATCGGCACCCTCACAAGTGAACGAGTGGCCAGGGAGAATCGGCTTTGTGCACTTGATGCACGCAAAACACGCCTCGTGAAAGACATTGCCCGCGGCGACCGTTGCGATCCCCACGACCTGGATGCCGCAGCGCTTGCAGTTGGCTGTGGATGCAGTGTGGCAGGATATGCGAGAAGGAAACGAGGTGTGAGACGGAGAGAGACAGAGAGAGACAGAGAGATTGCGAGATTCGCCAGATTTGTCAATATAATCATGGATCAGGTGCAAATATACAACATACTGTTATTCGCTCTTCAATGAACAACTGGGTGACATCACACAAGCAACGGCTGAACAAGAGTACATACCACCCCTCTCGATGATGGCCTTCATGTCATTGTCGCTGACAGACACTTCGTCTCCCTTGAGTGTCGAGGACGACCGCGCGCGCTGTTCTGCCTGGGCGGGCGTTGATTTCGCATCCGCCTGAACACGCCACAGGCAAATGCGTACGTGTATGTTTTCAGTAAAGAGACAAAGAAACAATCAGCAAAAAAATGAAAGTCAACGACAAGTATGTTACGCACAACTTTTCAAAGTGATTCAAAAGCAAAATGCAATATACGGTGAGTGATTATAGTGCATCAGCATATTGTGCACACCCAAAGCGAGTAAATTCCAACGGCTGTAAAGAAAAACAGCCCCAGTCCACTTCGGATTCATGAACACAAACCTCCTTTGTCGGCGTTTTCACATCTTTGCTTGTGGTACCGCCAGTCTTGTCGCCTGTTGCAAGTGTGAGCCGGAATTATTATTAATTAATATAAGCGGAGTGCGCACTGCACTGACTTGAGTCCTTCACATCATTCATTGCGTTTTTTTGAGCATAGTTCTCGGCCCATTTCCTTTCTAAAATTTTGGCAAGCGCAGCATGCATGATGCGTGTGTATAACAAGCAATCGTCTTTTCATCGACAACGTTTCAATCCTAAATCCAAACCGACGGTCGAGCGCCACGAATACACGCGCCAAACAAACCACCCACCGAAATTGGCCTTCTGCGCAACATTCTTCGTGACCAACGTGGCACGGGGGGCTGGCATATGATTCTTGCAGAAAATCTTGTCTCCGAACGACACGTAAGTCTTGAGATTCAGCAATGTGCCGCATCGTTCATTGCTGCCTGTATAACGCAATCGGAAGAGACAACGGATACTCATCAGTTATATATCAAGCGATACCGGGCTCATCAACGAAATAGAATGCGCGAAATGGCTCCATGGGGCGCAATCCACTTGCATTTGAAGCAATTCTTGTGCCAGCAAGTGTCCATCCCAGGGAACCGCTCCGTGGCGTACACGGTGAGCTTGCAACGAAGACATTTGTTCGCCATCTTTCTTTAGTTCCTTATACTGCCAATTGACTTGAAACAAGGCGATGTCTGTATATGCTCTGGACGCTATAGCCCCTTTCTAGACTTCGATCTTTGTCGTGGCAACTGTGGCAATTTACCGTGCACGGCACCGTTTGTTTACGTCAACCCATCCGCCCAATTTGGCAATTCGTATCACATCCCGTTTTCTCTTTATATAGTACTAATGTCACTTGCTATGTTTATATGGATGTTTTATCAGTCGTATATACCATATATGGGCACTTGTCTAGATTTAATTTCCTATTAAAGACATTCAGTGACCACGGCTGCCATGACGGCAGCTCACAACAAACGAAGTCACCTTCCTCTGGCAACTTCTCAACACATATTGTATTCCCACATCCTTGAAAAGAGAGAAGCAAAACACACATTCTGTAAAATTGAACAGCATTCTGGTGAGTACAGCTATAGTCGGATGCGTATGCGGGTTTAATTATCGGCGCTGTTGTTCTAATTTATTTGTTTCCATTGGTTTGTGACGTATCACCGCAGCCGTCGGATTTACGTCACCGAATTCAAAATGCCGAAGTGCCCCGCTTGCAATAAGGAGGTCTATGCCGGTAAGAGACCCTTGTATAAGTTTGTGTTGCGAACTGCATCTGCACGTCACTTCAAGCACTCTTATTATGGTTTGCACGCGCAAATCTGTCGATGATGCTTATTTTTCAAACGGTGACGCTTATTCGGTGTATACAGCCGAGAAGAAGACATCTCTCGGAAAGGACTGGCACCAGTTCTGCCTCAAGTGCGCTGAGTGCAAGAAGACTCTTCAGAGCGGTCAACACGCTGAGGTTTGTGACCATTTTTCTTGCAGTTAGGCTCTCCTACACTCCTCTCTCCTACACTCTACATGCGTTGTCGCATTGCTCACACTGCTTCGTTTCTCGATTTCCCATCCCGCAGCGCGAGGGCAAGCCTTACTGCACGCACCCGTGCTATGTAAGTTGAATCAATGTGCCTGTTGTCTATTCAGCTGTGTCTATTTTAGCTGTTTTTTTAACCTACAAACGTGACAGATGCTGACCTGGTTTGTTTTGTACCACGTGCAGGCAAAGCTGTTTGGGCCCGGAGGTTACGGCCATGGCGGAGCCGAGTCGCACAAACAGTTCGGCAAGTGAGAGCTGTGTGCTCTGAAAAGGATTCTCTCAATATGAAGTTCGTTTTCGAGAGAAATGTACAAATGTATATGAAGATATGAATGCGCTGCCCGGTTCGTGCCTTTGTGGTTTCGAGTACATTTAGGAAAAAGTCTTGCACCATACATTCACTACGGCAACATCAGGTACCCCGCTTCACAACTCAGATTGTGAATAGATTTCCCACGCAACCATATTTAGTTTATGAGTATGACTGTTGTTCACACAGCGATCAACTTCAGCACCCAATACTATATTAAAGGGAAGAGAGGATGAAGAAAGTCACAAAGTATATCGTCCACAAAGTGTGGATGGAATGAATTGTCGCATCGCGCGGCATGGCATAGTGTGAATATATTATTGATCAGTGTGCCGCTTTCAGTGGAGACAGCCGAACAAACTGCAGTGGATATTCTATTCTGTGTTTCCAATTAGGAAATCGATAAATTCAGAATTAACTATAGCACCTTTCATACTGATTGGGCAGGCCGAGTGGGACAAGTCGCCATCCCTCCCCACGGCATGAATTAAAAATTTGCCCCCGCCCTTCATAGTAGATGCGATACTAAAATCAATACTTGACCCACTGCCAAAAAATGCAAAAAGGAAAGTGCGTAATAAAAAATTGGGCAGATTCTACTTATTGCACCCGCTCGTGCGGTAGCACTTTTTGTGTCCGCCGGTTTTGAATGCCTTTCTTTGACTCGACACACACCTATACTGGCACACGCAGTACACGCACGCATACTGGCACACGCATACAGCCGCACGCACACACACACACACACACACACACACACACACACACACACACACCAACACACAAACGCACGAACGGTGTTGATGCACTCGGAACCGCACCCCATTGTCACACCGTTACGATTCACAACAGCACCCACAGGGAAGGAAGACTGTGGTGGGAGCATCCAAGCGGTTTATCCTTCACCAAAGCACTTTTCGGCGGCGTGTGAGAGGTAGCGTCACCCGTGGTTCTCCGGTTGTCACAGAAGTGCTTTTATGAGATTATGTGCCTATATTGTCTCTAAGAGTGACTGGATACATATTTTTGTAGGCGCTGTGTCTCGATGTGCCTTGTCAATTTCGGCTTTTGGAGCATCCAATGACCGGGGGCTTCCCCTCCTATTGTTCCATTTCCATAGAGTGCGAAACTGCCCGCATCGGGTCCCCCTACCAACCGTGCTCCTTCCTTGGCGAAATCGGTCACTTTACTTACAATGGCGGACACTGCAGTGTTGACGATGGTAGGAAAGCATTGGCGAATCGCCGTCCTCTTTTGTGGGAGATTAACTTCACTAAACGCTGTGCTGTGTCAATTGCACATGCCCATTGCAGGATTCAAGCCAGTTCATTGGAGGACTGAAGCGAAAGATTTCATCGGATGGCGATGCCGATCTTTTCCAGGCTGCGAAGCGTCCCAAACACGATGAGGTACGTATACATGGAGTCTGTACTCAGAGTTGATTCCTTGGAGTTTTTTCCTTGTTGCTAAATCCGCATTCATCCCATTTTGCATTGGAATTCCAGCCATCTCCTGCCCACATCGACCCTGTTGTCCCGGACAGCGACACAAATACTGCGCCGGCGGTAAATGGGCATCGCGGTGAGCACCTAGATTTCGACTCACTTGCCAGTGCCGATGGGTTATAAAAAAAGTGCCTTTCTGACTTATTTTTTTTGGGGGGTCGCTGTTTTACTTTTGTCGGAAGGCCCGAGTCCTCAAGCACAGGTCGAAGTAGCCAAAGAACAGCCGATCGTCACTGCAATTCCGAACGAGGCTCCGCTGCAGCGCCAACCACCGAAGCGCAACGTGTGAGTTGCTATGATTGATTATGATGCGATTCAGTTTTTTCAGCGCGCACATCCAACTGATTATGGTTTTTTTTGTGTTGTGCGTTTTTTTCCGGTCTTCTTTTCAACCCTCACATCGCTTCTGGATCCGACCAATGCACCGATCAGCGAGCCACTTCGTAAGTTATGCAATGCGTCATTTTGTGCGTCGATTTTGTGTAGGTTTGTGTGTGCGGTTGCGACGTATCTGGAACGCCAACTAACCTTGGAGTCACTTCTTCCCATACACAGAGACTTGGACGTACGCACCTGGCGACCTTATCCCTGATATTGATGAGCACATTGACGAGACTATTGAGGTTCATATCCAGCCGAGGCATCTGACGACAGCGAATGAGCAGATTTCAAACAGACAGGTCTGGGGATCGGGGATCTATACGGATGACTCTGACATTGTCGCAGGTAAGAAAAAAGCAAACTACACCCAGTATTTGTTTGATCTTCCGTCATGGTGGGCGGTGTGATGTGTGCCATTTCTTGTTACAAACGCTCATGTCATTTGTTTTGCACGTATTTATTCCATTTACCGTCAAACACCAACTGTGGCAGCCGTTGTGCATTCGGGCCTCTTCACACCGACGGATGCGATTCCAGACGTCGGCATGATCGTATCTATCAAGGTACTTCCGCAGCAGGGAAATTACGGATCAGCCGTGATCAAGTCGATGCGATCGCGCAGCTGGCAGGCTCACGAGGGATGCAGTTTTAAGATCGTCAATGTCGTGAGGCAGAAGGTGTGTCTAATGTGTATATGTGCGCTGTATTATTATTTTTTTTGGATTGCTTTGCTGTGTGTGATGCGTACATTGTGTGTTCAGAGGTGATTTTGTCTTGCGTGCATCACTTTGCACTCACCGCCGGCGGTGCCTTGCTTGCAGCTCTCGAGCAAGGCGGACACGAAGCAAACGGAGGAGTCGAAAGAAGCCAAGCTTGAAGCATGGAGAAAGGAGCGTGCTGCGCGCGCACGTGCAAGGAAGCTGGTGAGAGTCCAAGTGATGCGCGCTTGACGGGCAGGGCAGTAATGAGAGGATTCATGATATTGTCTCTTCACGTTACTTTGCTGACCTTCCCGTTTGTAAATCAATTTTTTATGCAGAGGGGAAAGGAGCGCCGCGGAGGATTTGGCGACTTTTTGCCCGATGTTTCCCTCATTTACAACATAAGCAACGATCCATGGTGAGTGGGCTGCACACATTTGCTGTCTCGTTTCATGTGTCAACTTTGTTTGTTCTTTAATGGTAGCTGCGCATGCTCACCCATCCCCCCTCCCCCTTATATATGTATATCTTCTTCTCCATCGGACAGCCTCAAGTACACCACGAATCTGATTGCCGACAGGGGGACTGACCCGCATGCATGGACATCGAACCGTCTGAAGAATGAAGTGATATATCTTGAAACGGAGCGTGAAAGGTATGTGGCAGAAAACAGAAAATGGCGTTACTTTTTACAGGATCGTGCATGTACGCTGACGGGTTTTTTGTTTTGTTTTGTTGGTGTTGCTAATGTCTGCATGCAAAGGTACGAGCTGTCAGTCGCATCACCGGCATTTTCGAAGGAGAACCCAAGTCTCTTTGACAAGTACCGCTGGGCGCGCGTGCAGAATCCGCAGCAGCTCAACAGGTTGGATAAAGATGGCGCAATCTACTTGTATGCGCATGTGCGTGTGTGCATCCCCCTTCAATTGGCCACGTTTGTTCAGTGCGAACAGTGTGGAACCCACAATGTCTGAATACTTTGCAATTTGGCTGTGACTGTTTTTTTGTTGCAGGCACACCTTGGAAGGCATTGCAGTGCCGCTCAAGACTGAGCACATCGATGTCATTCACTCTGATCTTGATTGGGCTGATGTGAAGTGGACCGCCAACTCGATTGTGATCCGCGACACAACATATAGCCTGTCGCGCATGTTCTGGGCTCCTGTCAGGCTTCAATGACACGTGCACGCTCATTCTCACTTGTACAATTTCCCTTTTTTCGGTTTTTTTTCGTTTTGTTTTGTTGCACTTGCCCTCGCGTATTTTTTTGTTTTTATGGTTTTTGTTTGCGCGTGCCCATTTCTATGCCGGTAATAGAATGAACTCGATTTTATCAAGTTGAAACTGCCCGTCAAAAAAAATGAAGGCAACATTGCATAGTAACAGTGCAAACATTGTAACAGAATTGTTTTTGAATACTGTGTTGTCGACGAAAAATAAAAATCAAAGCGCCCAACGGGGGGCTCGAACCCCCGACCGCGAGATTAAGAGTCTCGCGCTCTACCGACTGAGCTAGCCGGGCCAATTGCTTACAGAATCCCAGAAAAAAAATACGTATTTCAACCCAATTTGGATATATTTTAAAATCAGAAGTGACGAGAATTCGGCAAAAACGCAGTGACCGGCACTGGTCACGGGACCGCATTGGCGCCGACTGCCAGTGCGTTCAATCCCGTCAAGGCCAATGACGGTCCACAAGGCAAAACAGGGTTCATGAAATATGTCCCTCCATAATAGACAGGAGTCAAGCCGAACACAGAATTTATGTACTATCGTGGTGCGTTATGTTGTCATACAACTGCCGCACGACTCAACAGCCGCAGCCGTAATTCTATAATAACAGAGTATGTACTGCCCGTTGCGTCTGACTGAGATTTCTTATACTTTCTGGAGCCAACCAGTGCACGAAACGCGTCGAAAATATTTGACGAGTTCGCATTAATCAGGTCATGAGGTTTTGGTTGTGCTCTGAATGGTCCTGTACATGATCAGCCACTAAAGCCGCATGGCCGTTACGCAGTGAGTGCAGGGATTGAGACCCTATAGGCCGCAAGCCATGTCTCATATCAAATAAGTACATGCTGCCAGTTGCAGCGACATAGATTTATTGTGACGTACTGAATCCGAACTGAAAGTGCCCGACGCACAACTATTCGAAATTGTGGAATTGGGTATAAGTTGCCTTAATCTCCCATATCCTATGTATTGTACTGGCCCGGCTAGCTCAGTCGGTAGAGCGCGAGACTCTTAATCTCGCGGTCGGGGGTTCGAGCCCCCCGTTGGGCGCATTCTTTTTTTATACATTTTTTATAATTCTGGATGATAGCGTCACGTCCGGCTCATGACGTGTTGGTCGCTTCTGTCAAAACAAAACAAGGTCGGGGGTCATAAGGAAATAAAAAGCTTTGATTCAATTGTCATAAGCGGGTCAATGTTCCGTTTTTTGACTTTTGCTCTCTTCATTTGTACGCAATACTGAATAGTGTTTGCTTGCATACGACGTAACGCGCTTGATGCTCGACGGAGCACGTCTACATCTCGCCCCAACATCGACTCAACAGTTTGTGCCGATTTGTGTATTATACCCGTACCCGCCTCACATTGCATTCGGCTTGTGCCCCTTTTGGTTGAATTTCAGTGGGCGATAAGTGGTTGCAGGCCAGATTGATTGACGCCTGTGCATAAGCACACAGCGTCTGTGCCACACAGGCACACATCAGTCGTCAGCATGGGCGTTCTACCCACACTCAGCTACGCAGAAGGAGTCAACGACAGTCCTTACCACAGGTGCCCGTCTACTTTGCATGTGGGGATGCGCATTGCATGTCGGGATGCACATTGCATGTGGGCAGCAACTATTGCTGCGTGCACTTGTTCAGATGTCTCTTCTGCTGGGTCAATTCTGCGCACACATCTGAATCCCTTCACGCGTCTCTTTCACACAGGGCGTCCCTGCGTGTAACGGAGAGCTGTCTGGAATTGCTTAAGTCACAGTACGACCGCCTCACCGAGTCGGCATCCTATGCGAAGTCTAAGGGTGGGTGTGTCTGTAGTAGTGGTAGCCCATTAATGTAACGTGTGCATCGCACCGATCGTTCCATTCGGAATTCTTACTGCTGTTCCATGTCTCGAGTGCGCCATCTTTTGCACTCTCGTTGTCCTGAACAAAGTACAGGAGCCCAATTACAATCGATGTGCTCGAATAATCTGCATCTAATTCATTATGCGACTGCGTTTCGGGTTGCAGGTCTGTCGTACATTGATGCGCAAGATGACCTCGCCGAGAGTCTTCTCATCTTCACGGCGACAGACCGCATCAACGACAAGGAAGTATGCGGCAAGATTGAGCGCTTCTCTGCTGCAATGAAGGAAGTCAGCGAACACCACAGAACGATGCTCGAGGTGAATGACGAAATTGGAACGGCGCTCCAGTCGTTTCTTGGCGAGGAGCTTCGTGCATTTCGTGAGAAGAAAGAATCTGCCCGCGGTGCCGGTGAGGCCTTTGATGCGATGCTGCAAAAATATTGCTCCATCTCCAAGACGTCCGTCCAGAAGGACTCGACGCTACATCTCGACAACGCCGATAAGATGTGGTCAGCAAAGCAGATCTTCTACGCCAAATCGCTCGATCTAGTCGATTCTGTCAATTCGCTTGACCGGCGGGAGCAGGTGAATGTGACGTCGCAAATCCGCACGCTGGTTTCTGCGCAACGCGAGTTTTACCGCAAAGCGCTTGCGTTGATGGATAACATTGTCGGCGACCTCGACCATGTGGACCACCGCGTGTCGCAGTCTGCGAAGGAGGAAAAGGAGGCCGTCGAAAAGTCGAATGCCGCCAGAGTGCGGATCGAAAAGGATGCACTCACTGTCCTCAAACGGCAAAAATGCCGCACGAAAATCGCCAAGTTCCAGACGACAGCGAGCGAAAAGCGCGGGTATCTCTACAGGAAGGAGCCCGGAAAGGACGGTGGCAAGGACGTGTGGGTTCTGCGCTACTTTTCCATCGAAAACGGCATTCTTTATCACCAAAAGAGGGAAAAATCGGAGCGGCGGGCACTGAGTCCGTCGTCAAATCGCAAGTCGGTTGCGATCCCCGAAGATACCATGGGAGACCTGAAGCGCACCGGGACGAATACGGCCGAGTCGAAACGGACATCCGGGGGAGCTGTCACGAGCAACCCGGATGCGCCGCACCGGAACCGCAGTGGGACGCTTGCGCTGACCATTGACACGCAAAAGGCCCACCGATCGACACTCTCGGCAGATGATTCGGACGAGGATATGCGGAAGCGCAAGGACTCGAGTTCGGATCCCTCCACGCCCGGCTCTTTGCAAATCCAGCGGAGGAGCATTAAGGATCTGCAGCGTGCGGCCAAGGAAGTGACTGCGATTGAGATGGACGCTCCCATACTCATAGGCAACATGAGCCTGTGCACTGTGAAGCCGGCATATACGCTTGATCGCATCAACTGCTTCGAGGTAATCACGCCGTCGGAATCGACTGTGCTTCAGGCATTCTCCGAGGACGAGATGCAAGAGTGGTTCTCCGTGATGCAAAACGCAATTGCCGCGAGCCTCGACGCGGGACACGCCAACAATTCGCGACAGGTGTCGAATGCCAATAAGGAGCTTGTTGAACAGCTGAAGCACGCGGGCGGGAATGGCGAGTGCGTCGACTGCGGCACTAAAGACCCCGAGTGGGCGAGTATTAATCTCGGCATTATGGTGTGCATCGAGTGCTCTGGCATCCACAGGAACCTGGGCGTCCACGTGTCAAAGGTCGGTTGAAATGTGCCTGTCTGTCCCTCGCGTGAGGTTGTCCTTGTCGATCTTGGGCGATGATATTTTGTGGGCGCTTGTTTGTGATGTTACCTGTAATGTTGTTGTTGATGCGTGTTCATGTTCTGGTTCATCTTCTTTTGTGTGTGTGTGTTTGGGGGGTGGGGGGGGGGACGGGCTTCATCGGGCTTCATCTTGTTGTTCTTGCGCCTCCTGGACAGAATGTGCCGTGCGTCCTTTTGTAACCACCACCATCCGTCCTCTCCCCATGCCCACCACCAAACGCAACACCAGGTTCGATCCCTCACACTCGACAAGTGGAGCGATGGCCTTTTGAAGATGATGATCGCCCTTGGCAATGGCGTGTCGAATGCCGTCTACGAAGAGACGCTTCCCTCCGACGCCAACGTGCGCAAACCGCCGCCAAACGCACCCCGCGCAGAGAAGGAGTCTTTTGTGCGCGCGAAATTTGAAACGCGCGAATGGGTGAGGCGAGAACTTGGTGGCGCTGTGAATCCGACCAAGGACGACGTTGACGCAATGCTGTACGATGCGGCTGCAAACGGCGATATTCTCACCGTCTACAAGTGAGTTTTGTGTGTGTGTGTGTGTGTGTGTGTGTGCGTGCGCGTGTCCGTTCTGTCTTTCAACCTTTTTTTTTGTGGTCGGTGCCAGAAAACATGAGTGGTATTCCAGGGCTGATGCTTAAACAACCAACAAAATTAGCTTTTGAGTGGGCATCTCATCTGCCCCCGGCATTATTGATGGAAATTTTTGCGGTAAACAATTTCATCGTGCTTCCAATCACTGTCTCACAATTGCCTGAATGTTGCAACAAACACAACATACACAACAAACAAACAAACAAACAAACAAACAAACAAACAAACAAACAAACAAACAAACAAACAAATAACGCGCACCCATTGCACACTGGAAAAACAAAAAGGGCGATCGCACTCGGGGGCAACGTGAATGTTGTTGCGCCAAATTCCGGGGGTAAGTCAGCGCTTCACGTGGCTGCGATCGGCGGGCATCTGCAGATTGCACATTTACTTGTGCAGAGTGGCGCCGACCCGGATGTGCGGGACGACACACTGCACAAGCCATCGAACTACAACAAGGCCCTTGCTGAATTCGAGTGGGTGTCGTGTGTGCGTGTGTGCTGTGCGTTGTGTGTGCGTGGGGGGAGGGGGGGTGCATGTTGTGCGTGGCTCCTAGTTTTGCGTCACTCACGCGCTTTCGATTCTTTTCCTTCTTTGTGCAATGGCTGTGTTAAACAGAACCGCCGACGAGTCCATCAAGGTATGCAATGCACTGCCATCGCCGCACACATCTCACTCACTCTGCCGGTCTACCCGTTTCCTCTCGTAACACACACAGACACACACACACACACGTACACACATACTCACAACTCATAACTCACAACTCACAACTCACAACACGCCATTTGCAAAGCAACGAACCGATGCGTATGCCTTTGTCTGCTCATACACGATGAAATTAGACATACTTGGCAATCCTCACTCTTTCCACCTTTCGCATTTGAGATCTTTGTACTGTGGCTTGGCGATAGAAGACCCGCCTTTGTGTTGCATGTCCGTGGACAAAGTCTAATCTCCACATCTCCCTCTCTCTCTTGTCCACGCGGGAAATAAACAAATACAATGCAGACGGCGACGCCGACGCGCACGCTGATTCCTCTGTTCCCCGAGGAGAAGAACAAGAGCGCATATCCGCCCGAGGCAGTGTTTACGGCGGGCGTGCACTACGGCTACCTCAAGAAGCTCGATCACAAGGGAAAGAGCTGGGCGAAGCGATATCTCATCCTTAACAACTCGATCCTGTATTTTTTCAAGAGTCATAAGGTGTGTGTCTGAAAAAGAATCGTTCTTTTCAGTAATTCATCTTTCTTTTTGTGGTTTGCATTGGCCATGTTCTGGCATGCGTCACCGTGCAACACACGTTTTCCGCGCACATATAGACTCTAATCAACCCCCCCCCCCCCTCATCACTGTTGTTTATGTTTTGCGCAGGAGGTCAAGGGCACCAATGTCAACGAATGGACAGGCAAAGCTCGTGCCAAGATAGTGACGCCGGGGTACCACATTGCATCAGCAGTCCATGAGACAGGCACTGAATTCAGCTTTATGCTCTCTCACTCTGGAATGCGAACGTATTATTTTGCGGCATCGGATAAGGACGACATGGACACGTGGATGACCAAACTTGCGACCGCGACGCAGGCGGGTGACGTGGGTGACACACAGGGCAACATTGACGATGGAGATGACAGCGACAACGATTAGAGGGTGGCGGAGTAGAAACACACACACTCTTTCGCTGTCACACACACACACACACACGCACACACAAACACGCACACAACCTCATCTCGTGTGGTTTGCTTGAATGCGGACGCAGTGTGTTGTGTGACTTTCAACTTCTCTTGCGGTCTTTGAAGTGGTTGTGTGGGTCTGTTCATTCTGTCGTTCGTTTTATGTTCTGTCGCTAACGTCATCTTTTTTTTCTTCGTATGCTATAAGCTTCATATGTGTTTTATGTGTGTTGTGGGGCCATCGTGGACATGCTCTCCCATTCCACTCTCTCTCTCTCGCGCGCGCGCGCGCTCACTTTCTCTACATGGACGCAGCGTTTGTGATACAGATTTAACTTTGCGCATTCCTACTCCTCCGTCACATGCTGTTTTACGATGGACAACACCGATGGGTCCTCTCTGCTTCTCTCTATCTTTCCCTTGAGTGCTCACAAGACCCTCAGTGATTAAAGCCATCGCTGTCTATATCAACTATGCTAGCTGAGCAATTTGTTCCCCTCTCCAATCGCCCTCATTGTGCTTGTGTCCGTGCATGAGTGCGTCGGTTTGAGTGCCATATACCTCTGTGGATTCCCAACACAAAACAACAAAACATACACATATTTTGTTTCTCGCGATGCTCTGCATACATTTTTTTCTCGCGTAGCATTGCATAACACCAAAAACAAAAACAAAACACAAAAACAGCACTCGTCACATATCACTACGCCGCCGCCCAGTCCTCCTTGATCATGTCTGCGGCCTTCTCGGCGATCATGATCGTGGGTGCGTTTGTGTTGCCCCCAACAACAGTGGGCATGACGGACGCATCCACAACGCGCAATCTCCGCACCCCACGCACACGCAGACGCGGGTCAACGACACCGCTCGGATCTGTCTCTGCCGCCATCTTGCACGTCCCGGCGGGGTGATACACTGTCACCGTCGTCTTTCGTGCAACCTCGGCGTAAAATTCGTCGGAAAATGGCTCTGGAGGAGATTCCATTCCCTTAGTAAAGTGGGTTGGATCGCACGGCCATTCTGTTGTCACGTTGGCGAAATCAGGAGAGTCGAGAAGCATTCGGGAAATTCTGAGTCCCTCGATCATGACGCGCATATCTTGTTCGTGTGAGAGGTAGTTTGGGTCGATGAGGGGATGGTCTGTCGGGTTCCGCGATGCAAGACGGACGGTCCCGGTGCTCTTTGGGTGGAGCAGCGTCGGAAGGACGGTCACACCCGAGTCAGGAGTGGGACATGACAGGTCATGGTTGATGTTCATATTGTCTGCGCGATGGGTTGAGGTTAAGGGTAGCGTTAGGATGGATGGACGGGGTGCGATTTAAACAAAATTACAGAGGCGATCTTCTAGTTGGAATTCAATGCAAGAATGACTGAGTGGTAGCATGCACGTTGCTTATTAACACGAAAGAAAGAATCGAAGAAAAAATAGACGGAGAGAAGTGGGCATAGTGAGTGAGTGCGTGTGTGTGTGTATGTGTGGGAGAGAGGGGGGGGGGGGG
>CALSCR010000101.1:0-12230 GCA_943704495.1 Pigoraptor chileana
CCGATCTCCCTCTTTCCACTCACATATCACAGATCGCAAAGGTCAATGTTGTGGTCACAGACATGTCGCAGCAAGTGCTCGACAAGCAGCTCAAATTCCTTGCGAGCGTGCTCCAAAAGAACGTCGACAAGAACAAAATGACGGCGGCGGATCGCGATGCCACCCTCGCGCGCATCACCACAGCGACATCCCTCGACGCTCTTGGTGACATTGACTATGCTATTGAGGCCGTCAGCGAGAAGATCGAGCTGAAGCAAAGCATTTTCAAAACGCTCGACAGTGTCACTCCAAAGCACGCTATTCTCGCAACAAACACATCGTCCATCTCGGTGACGAAGATCGCCGCATCGACTAAGCGGCCGGAGGTAGGTGCTAAGGCGTTTATTTGGTTTTTTATGAAGCGATTCATTGCGAGGTTATTAAGACTTTCTTGAAAGCCGTGTGCTTTGTATTTCAGGGCGTGCTTGACTTGTTTCCCTGTGATGACACATTCTGAGCATGAGTATATTTTGCGCGCAAGCTTCCATCATCCCATGAAATTATTTTTATACATGGTAAATTGTCGTTTTCCACCGCTTTTCGTTGTATTTATTTTGTGTGCCTGCCCCTATGTGTGTGTGTGTGTGTGTGATTGTGTGTGCTGCAGCAAGTGCTTTCGGTGCATTTTATGAATCCCGTCCCCGTGATGACGTTGGTTGAGGTCATTCCCGGTATTGCGACATCAAAGACAACGCTTGACACATCCATCGCCCTTGTGGAGGCCATGGGCAAAACGACCGCCATCTCGCAAGATATGCCAGGATTTATTGCCAATCGCATGTATGTATGCTTTTGTGTGAGTGTGTGTATGTGTGTGTGCGTCTCTGAAATGCATACATGTGCGAGCAGAGAGTGGATGTGCTTTCGCTATTGTCCCGATTTCCGTCGACAATATTTGCGCATGTAAGCATTCTTCTCTTGATTTAACTTGCAACGACAACGCACATATGCATACACACACACACACCACGCACACACACACACACACACACACACACACAGTCTCATGCCGTACATCAACGAGGCCGTATTCTGCCTTCAAGAGAAGATTGGTACGCGGGAAGACATTGACAAGACAATGAAGCTCGGAACAAACGTTCCGATGGGGCCTCTTCAGGTGCGTCAATTTTATCGCAGCTCACCTGCAATGACACATGCACAATCGCACGCATTCGCACACACACGCATGCACACATACACATATGGCTTGATAGGCCTCATTGCTGAGACATAGAAGTGTCTATGACCACTGCATACACGCACTGACTTGAATGATCTTGCTTGGCTCGCATATTTCTTTGGTAAAGTCATGGTCCATCTAACTCAATCAACTGTGTCTCAATTTGAATGTGAAATGATTGACATGTAAACAGTGGGTTAAGCCTGAACCCCATGTGTGTAAAGTGTGGGTGGTGTGTGTATGCACGTGTGGGACAGGAGGAGGGAGAAATAGTGTGCACTCATATGAGTTCTGACATCTCGTGCGTGGTTTCTGCACCAACTTCCACAGCTCGCGGACTTCATTGGGCTTGACACTTGCCTGGCCATCATGCGCGTCCTCCACGGCGAGCTTGGTGATTCCAAGTACCGCCCCTCGCCCCTTCTTGTCAAGTATGTCGATGCGGGATGGCTCGGTGGGTGCACGCAGCCGCGCGTGTTGCAGGACTGTGCTTGCAACTTTATTGTATAATCGGCCCTTGAACTTTTTTGTTTTGTGATTGTGCATATACGCCGTGTGTTCATTAATTTGACTCGAATTCTCTTCCGCCTATTTTGTAGAACACTCACATTCTTTTCTCTTCATTTGGCATGTTTTATATATATATACTTCTCGATGCATTCTCGTGACACGCTGTCTCACTCACAGGCAAGAAATCCGGTCGCGGATTCTACGATTACACAAAGTGAATGTAGGCGCTGTACCGCACTTCTTGCACCAATTTTGCTAAAGATGCTCCCCGTCGCGTATTCCCTGTGCAAGGGGCCTGCCGTGACAAATATAGAAAAGAACCCCTCTGTTTATCCACTCTCGACCCTCCATCTCCAACAAACAAGCCGCGCACAGAGCGCCGGGTGCGGTGCATTGCGGCTCCCTTGACACTTGATACGTCGAAGCACACGCGCTTCAGCGAAAAGAATGAGTGATTGTGCGTTTGCTGGCGGCTTCCAATCATGAACCACGTGACATTCGGGGCGCAGCTTGAATTTAATTGGCCATCAGCCAACCGGCTAGTTACGCAGTAATTATGCAATCATAGTCAGTTCCCTCGACACTTGATACGCCCACGCCCGAAAATGAATGATCGTTCGTTTGCACGCCACGATTGGCGTCTTGTGAACCACGTGATGCTGAGCAGCTTGAACACACTGTGGCAGCCGATTCTATCACACGGCGAAGCACGGCATCTGCTGAAATGGTCAACACCCGACTGACTGCCACACGGCAAACGAAGAAAGTTTAATCGAGCCAAGAAAACGCAAACACAGATGGGACACACGCGCACCGACCACATCAACAATGGCGCATGCTCCAATCACAAAGCGCCCTCCTCGTCCGCACTACCGTCGCCACTCCCGGCATCATCGGCGGCAGTTGCACCATCCACAACGACAGCGCCACCGTCCTGTGCCACTGAGGCGGCATCGACCTGCCCCTCGACGTCGTTGCCATTGTCGTCGGCGTCATCATCGTTGTCGTTGTCATCGCCGCTGTTGTGATCGCCGCCTTCCGACGGGGCATCGCTGACGGTCATCTCACTGTCGTCCACAGCATTTCCCGCATTCACTTCACTAAGCGCCACATCACGTGCCGCCACCGCCACATTCGCCTCAGCGGGGGTACCTACGGGGGCGTCGTCCTTGTCTCCATCAACATCGACGTCCATTGGAATCGCGTCGTCGGCTGCAGCAGAAGCTTCATCGACCGCACCAGCCTTCTCATCCTTGTCCTCAGGACCATCAGCTGTGGTTGATTGCGCTGCCATTTGAGCATCCGTTGTTTTGGCTGGGGACGAGCGAGACACGGGAGTGTTCAGATAGTCGCCGCTGAGATTGACATACGACGCCCCTTCGGTCATGGATGTCAGCGATGACGACGCTGCCTCGAGTGCAGCGGCTTCGCTGAGTTGGCGAAACGGGCGCGGTGGCTCCAAACACGATGCTGGAAGGCCTTCGCTTTGCACAAGTCGCTCAAGTTCCTAAGCGCACAGAGAGAAGGAGAACGTACACGCACGCGCGCAACATTGTAAAAAAGATGAAAATGCGTCCAAGAAGTACACACCAAACAAGAAATTGGACAACATGCACACCTGCCCAACCGGCGTGGCCGCAACATGATATTAGTACAGACACATCACTTCCTGCCCACCTCCATTGTTGTGCAGCGGGCTGCAGCCTTCATTTTGGCCGCAAACGTCTCGAGGGAGCGAGCGCATTCGTCTATCTGGCGCAAACATGACGCACGAATAGTCTGAATCTCCGCCTCAGTGTGTTCCTGAAATGCACGAAGCGGATGTACGTGTGTTAAAAGTACACACAACGACCAATGGGGGCATGTCGTGACACAATATTCTCAGCGAAACACGAGAGGCACTCAAAGAGTGATAAGGCACACACAGTGTCAAGGGCACTAAAAGACAACTGCAAACGACGCCACACACAACTTCACAGCCAAAACATAATCAGCGCACCAATTTGCGTCGGATAACCCGTTTCCTCTCTTCATTTTCGGCAGATGCGACGTCTGGCAACAGGAAGGGTGGACAAAAGCGACCATTTTTTGAGAAAGTGAATTCAAAATGACAATATGTCTCATCAATTCTGTCAATCCATGTGCGATACACAGAGAAAACATGATGAATCCACAAAATCCAACAGGCTAAACATGCCCATTGGCGACAGCAGCCAACATACAATAAACAGAGCGAAGACACCCACTTTGATGACCGAGATCCGGCACGGGACCCTCGAGCAGCTCTGCAACGCACAAGTGGTTGCGTTTGTATCGCAGTGCGGCCACGTGACGCTCACTGAACCAGCCGTCGTCGCCCTCGGGAACCTCCGGTAGGTATGACTCGACGGGGCGGGGCTGTCCGGGCTGTCCGGGTACCAGCGGCCGACCCTTTTGTCCGCTACCGGGTGTGCCAAAGGGAAGTTCGAACATTGCGCCACCGTATGCGGTTGCGTTGGTGATGTCCCGCGCGATTTCGGCCTCGTACAGCTCCTTCTCCTGGAGATACTTTTTGAACGCCGGCGATTCCTTGAACTCGCGCATTTCCACATCCCATTTGCTCATGTCAAACCGCCACGACGCCTCGTACCTGTCCTTCTCCGCCTTCGGCAGATCGCTCCAGAGCACACCAATTTTCCTCCCAATGTCAAGAAATCCAACCTCGGGATTCTGCGCCTTCACCCCGTCCCAGACAACCTTTGTGAATCGCATGTACGGCGTCACGGGCTTGTCGGGCCCCTTTGGTTGCACCGGCGGCCGCATTCCACTCGACGTTATGCGCTGGTCCTTCACGGCTTGGGCGACCGTCATTCCGGGGGTCGATGCCCACGCCATCGATTGTCCCTTGGGAGGCGCCGCACCCCCGCTCTTATGCGCCGACGTCTGCACAGTGCGCTGCTGCTGCTGCGGAGTCACCATCCCCATGGCCGCGTGACTCGCAGCATTTAGTATGGCATTGTTGCCCGCCAGTCCGCCGCCAACTGCAGCTGCTAACTTGCGAGCGGCTTCCTGCTGCACTCCGGGCAACGGCGTCGGCGTCTTTGTATTCGAATAATTAAACTGCCGAGACTTCCCCTGTGGAGTTGCTACTTGTGCCGCAGCGGGCTTTCCCCCCTTTGCAACCTTGGGAGGAGGGTTGACTACTCGCTGCACGGCCACATAGTGAAGCAGTTGTATCTCGGGGCGGGGTTCGGATATGTTTGTGTTGAGAGAATACCGGTTACGGACGACCTCCACGTTTGGAATCTGAGCGTGAGTGCCACGTGGAGATGATATGACGGACAGTTGCACCTCGTCATCGAGACGCCACACGCGAAATGTCTCCTGCTTATGCCAGTTGTACTGGTCATCGGGCATGGGGGCCGTGGAGTTGCCTTTCAGGATCACAAAGCGCGTGCCCACTGCAGAAGTGGAGAATAGAATTGAAGAGCGCCCATTCAGAACGTGATTTGTTTTGAAGGAACATACAGACATGCATCCACTTGAATGTGAATAGTACACCCAAAGGGGATTTGCATCACACATTCATGTGCCAGATACGTCTCACGGGCTCAAGCTCCTACCTTTCGGACGCTCAATCTTTTTCCACCGAAATACAATCTGCTTCTGTTTGTAACGTCGCTCGAGCTCTTTCAAAATGCAGTACGCATGAAGCTCCGACAGCTCTTCTGTCTCGGTAAACTCGACGTCAGCAACAAAAAAGTACTCGTTTTCGGCATCGACGGAGGATGGCACATCCACTCCGGGAGGGCGAGCTGTGGGACCATAGATGAATGTGCACTGTGGGCTTGACATGGCCGCCTGAACCGCGGGATTGGTCACCGTGGGCTCCATGATTGGTCAGTGCCGCCCAAACCCCGCCAAAACGCAAATCAATACGGCTCGTGGCGTCTGTAGTGTCGATGCGATAATTTGCATCTATGCAGATTACATTAGTTGGCTTGTTGAGGAGAGTTTAGTGTGGATCGTCTGCTGAGATGCTTCGTGCATGCAACAGGTGATGGATGAATGACTCGTAACGCGCGCCAAAAAAAATGAATGCTTACTAAACAGCTTTAAAGTAGGTTCTAAATGCAACTATGAGGTCCGAATCAGTATAAGTTAAGTATTCAAAAACTCGATGGGATTCTATACCACGAAGCATGTTACGCACGCCCGGCACGTGATCCAGCGTACAAAAGCGCCGTACCGGCCGACATGCAGCAGCACACTCCTGGCGATTGAACCAACATAAAATCCTGACACAACTGTCACGTTACTGTCTTTGTGGAGTAGATACAGTCCCTTCGTATTTGAAAGATGCAAGTTCGACGGTATTTTCTATCGCATGCGTCTGTGTGGCAGGGACGCACTTCCATTGCCGTGCGCGAGTGGCAGCCTCCCACCACTGTGCCACAGCGCGACAGAACCGTCGTGTGCGTGCACGGCCTCACGAGAAATGGCGCCGACTTTGAACAACTCGCAACAGGCCTTGCTCAATTGGGATACAGGTGGGCTGCCTAATCGTGTCTGCCATCCGTGGCTGGCTCCCTTTCAGTTCCTCTGATGAATAATCGTTGTCCAATTCTTTGCGCACAGAGTAATTGCGCCGGATATGCCAGGTCGTGGACTGAGCGACTGTCTGTATAATCCCACTGACTACAACTACGGCACATATCTTCGAGTGCTTAAGATGCTTCTTGTCGGTGCACTTGGGCTTCGTCGTATTCATTACATCGGGACTTCGATGGGTGTGTAGAATTGGCACAGCGTGACCTTTTTGTCTGCCGCTGTTGCTATGGGCTGTTTCACGAGAATTGGGTCTAAGTGTGTTTATCTATTTGCGTGTTTGCGCATCACAATCCAGGCGGCCTTCTTGGAATGCATCTTTTGTCGGACCCCGAGTTCTACAACCAAGTGGATGTCGGCTGTTGTATCATCAATGATGTCGGCCCATTGGTGACCAGCGAGTGTCTCAAAGGGGTAAGCTCAAACCCCAAATATTACTCCTTCGATTAGAATATCCTATTTGAACCACCACTATTGCAGAATTCCCGCTAATCCTGTGTGTTGCGCATGCACACTGACAGCTTGCCGCCAAATTGTCACGGGGCGATCCTTACTTTAATTCGCCCGAGGAGCACGAGTCGTTTTGTAGAGTGCAATATGGTGACAGTGGCATACCGGTGGGTAGTCCCCTCTGGTTAAGGTCTCACACGAACCCCTGTGAGTCTATCTCCTTTGGTGAGTTTCAGAGTTTATTTTGACAAGACTCAGTCTCATCTTTCATCCAGGACGAAACTGTTTGGTTGCAAATATTTAGAAACGGGCGATGGGAGCATCTATCGGATGGAGGCAAGCTGCGCTACAGCTCTGCTTGCGATCCGGAGATAGTTCGCCGCTTTGTGGAGACTTGCCCCGATACCGACCTCGATTTTTCGGCGCAGATGGCCGAGATACGTTGCGGGAATATTCTCCTCATCCGCGGCGGACTATCGAATGTGCTTCCACAGTGCGAGGCAGAGCGTGCATTGTCAGTTGCACTGTCGTCGCGGTTTGTTTGTGGCGGCGCAGTGCTGCATGTTGTGGATGGCGTGGGCCACGCACCCCAACTTGCAACAGACGCGGAGAGGAAGGTTGTTGCCGCCGCGCTCGATCGGTCCTAATAAGGATATGTTGGATTTATATATCTATATAAGGAGTTTTACTATCTATAATAAATTAATTAGGAAATAGCCTGACCTTCAATGTTTACGCCGCCGTCAAAGTGACAGTCTGTGCAACTTCGGAACGTTCTTGAATGCCATTTCTACAAATGGATCGCATAGACGCAATCAAATACATTTCATGGAGAGCAGGATGCCAACTCAGCTGATTGTACGGCGTGGCTGTTAATCATGTCGTAGGGCTCTGTTGCGCACTCGGGCGAGCACCGAACGGGACCGTATTTGTGGTCTCTTGGAAATAGCGTTGGTTGCCATCGCACGCCGCTTCACTTACACGTTGCCGGTCCGCAACACGGCGCAAAGGGGCGATTGTGGTTTTCGATCTTCGAAGTGGCGCCGTTGATTTGGCGCCCGTAAGAATGGATGCACTTCAACTTGTTCCCGACATTGAAGCACTGTCGTCGCGCCTGCAGGATCTCAGGCAGAAAGGAGAGGATGTGTGCGCATACATTGATACGCCCGACAAGCGGCGCCTCCAACTTATTATTGAGTTCAAGGCAATGATACAAATCATGCTTGATTTGTGCTCCCTCGGCGTCCCTTCCACAACGATTAAGGTGGGCCTTGTTTAAGCTAAATGACGTTTATGCAAAACGCATTCGTGCAAGAACATGGAAATCTGCACTGCCCATACACCATTCATGAGTGCACACACCAACACACTACTTTTTATGCGATCCAGCTGGCCGCCAAGGAGTTGATGGAGGTAGCGAATCTCAAGTTTGAACCCGGATTCGAAGAACGCGCCAAGAAAGTCATTGCTGACCTCTTTCAGACAACTTCGATAGCCGTTGATGCCTACATTAATCATGGGAAGAGCAGTGATGACCCCATTCCGCCGAGAGCAGGTGCGCAAATATCACATCACACTCGCATCGATTCACACAATGCACGACTGGGTTTTAATCTTCGAATTCGTAATTGTTTTATGGGGGCATCTGGAAGGGCTTCATTTCCACCCATTAAATTCTGCGCCAATCCAATTCCTGTTTCGCTTATGATGCAGCCGATTCGCAATCATTCGAAAGTCTCCCCGAAATGAAGGGGCCGCTTGGGTTTGCACACGATGCACTCAACCGCGAGACACAAGAGCGATGGCTGAGCCACGCAAAGGAAGATCAGGCGCCTGAAAAGAAGCACGCGCTCTATGCGTCTGTCGCCAGGAAAACACGCAAGGTCTTCAGCAAATCACTCTACGGACTGTTTTCCGGGAAAAAGAAGGACAAAGCAGCGAAAACGAAGGATGTCAAGGAGGCGTCCCCACACTCTTCTCCACTGATGACACACAAGCCACCGCTGGTGAGTCCGATGGATTATGCACCCGTCACATGGTGTGCTTATAAATGTGTTGCGTCGATGCCTTCAATGGTTATTGCTCCCTTTGGTGATAGCACGTCTTGTGTCTGTAGTGACGCATGTGTCTGTGTCGTATGTGCCTGTGTGACGGCCTTGTCTTTGGCACGCCTTTTATGTGAAAAACAAAAACATTCCTCTCACCTGCACACCCACTGCGATGACACACACACACACACACACACACCCACGTATACATATATATGCAGGTAAAACAGCAGTCCATGGGCCCCCTCTTTTTCATGACCAAAATGCATCCCATGGGAATATATGTTCCACATCCGCGCGCCTTTTCCCCGCTGGACGTCGCCCCGGATGAATACATTCGCGTCCATCTCACTGACGTCATTCCCAACTGCAAGACCCTTCTCACCAGTTCGGGGTCCTATTCAGCCGCCGTCGACCGCCCACCGACCGCACTCTACGCAATTGTAGTGTCGACAAACATGACAACATACGGAGAAGAGTGCGGCGGATCTCCATTTGGCTTTTCGTTTGTCGTGCACAGGAGGATGGAAGAGATATCCGCGTTTGTGGATGCGGTCGTGGCCGTTGCAACGCAGGCCGGCATTGTGGGGAAGCTCGACCAAGTCGCTGTCGCCATGGCATCGGCAAGCACAGGAATTGCTGGATTTCCTTCTGTGTCGGCGCCGACGATTCCTCAGTGGCTGCCGCTGCACGAGTATCGACGCTTGATGTGGCAGCGCTTTTTTGACTCGGCATCGCGTTTGAAGCACCTGCGCACATCGGCGGTAATGTCGGATTTTTTCTCTGCAGGCAAAGTGCGGCCAAATGATCCCGACTTGGTTGAGTCGTGGACGCGCTTGGATGAGGGAATGTATGATGAAGGTGTGTTTGTGGTGTGTTTGTGGTTGTGTGTATGTGCGTGTGCATCATCGTCAAAGTGTCGCGTGCGAGAAGCTAAACATACCACACTGCGATCTTCACAATAGTCATTGCTGTCTCAAACGTTATCGTGAAATTGTCTCATTTGTGGTATGTACTAATGACTTCCTCTTTTGTCGCACCACTTTTGTTGGGGATGCAGTCATCAACATTTTCACTCCCAACTCGTTCATTCGGACGTCCGGCTCCTCGACCGACGTCGCTGCAAGAGATGCGGCAGTCCAACAGCAGCACCACCTGTCAAAGTCACCGTCCGTGTCGTCATCCCCTGCACCGTCCCTCAGGGGCACCCGCAAGGTACCCACCGCTGCCGCACACGCGTCATCCACCACACCAACACCCGAGCCATCGCCTGCTCCGTGGGGATCGCCGTCTGCCGTCGCAGAGTCGCTGCTTATGATCGAAATGCTCACTCCCGATTCGTATGAAGCCGGGCAGCCGTCGCATTGGCCAGTTGTCGTGAGTGAGGTTCCGCCAAGCGAGGTTGAGAGGTGGACGCAGAGCCTGCTCACGAAATTCTCGCGGCGTTTCTCGGTGAAGAAGGAGACATCCTCACAGCAGGCGTCATCATCACCCTCACTGTCGTCATTGGCGCCCGGCGGTGCGTCATCTGCGCCGCCGAGTACGCCTGGCACGCCGTCGAGTTCTGCAAAGAGGGACACGTCACACCGCGCGACAGACTCGCTGGCGGAAGAGTCGGCGTCATTGTCTGCGATGGCATCATCGCCTCCGTCACAGCGAACCGACTCCAGCCAAAAGCGGCATGTGCTCACTGCCGCCGCCGTCCCTGCCCCAGATGAGACCGTGCCGTCGCCACTGCCCGCCGGTGCATCTGCGCGCGGTGGCACTGCGGCGTCTGCCCCCGGAACACCGACAACACGCAGCCCAATCGCCTCTGTTGCGACTGCGCCGTCTGCATCAACTGCGTCCGCAACAACCGCATCGACGCCTGCTGAAGTGGATTCGGCGACGGCAACGATCGAGCCGACAGCTCGGTTTATTACGCTCGAGCAAATGGGCACGCCGGATTATCCACTGGGGACGTTGACGCTTGCGTGTTACGACGGGCGGTATCGGCCGACAGCGGGTAATATTGAGCGTCTCATTGAGTGTCTCGTGTGTGGACACCCGTCGATCGACCCGGCGTTTACCGGCGCATTCATACTCACGTGCCGTGCATTCAGCAAGCCCATTGAGCTACTTCCGAAAGTTCTGCGGTTCTTCAATGTGGCACCTGCGAGGGACATGGCCACACACGCGGCGTCGAGTGCGTACGTCGCCACTGTGGAAAAGGCCATCCAGGAAAGAGTTATTGATGTTGTCCGGACGTGGGCTGATAGGGCGTGGCACGATTTTGAGGCTGAGGAAATGCAGGACATTCTCGCCGAGTTTCTCGTCCACCTCGACTTGCGCGGTGACGCATTCTCGGAGATGGCCTCGTCGCTTCGTACCGTTGTGGAGGCCAAGATGGAGCCTGAAGAGGAGAATGTGCGTGCGACGTCACGCGTGGCAGTGGCGGCGGCAGCGTCAGCGTTGGTGCCCACGCCTGCATCCTCGGCAATCCCAACAGACGAAATCAAGGAACTTCGTCAAATGTCACTTCTCGTCGAGGACGGACTGTCGAAGCCAATGGGACGGCCACTGAGCATATCGCTGGACAAACTGCGGTCGTATTCGTTTGCCGATAACATTGATCCGCGACGCCTGGCGGAACAAATGACGCTGTCTGAGTTTGATATGTTTGCGGCGATCCAACCCGAGGCGCTCATGGTGCAGCTGCTGGGTGGTGGTGGCGGCGATGCGCTTGCGGCAATGGCGCGGACACTCGCAACATACATTGAAAGGTTTAACAAGGTGGGTGTGAGTTAGGTTGATTGTGGATTGTGTGTCCCTCGGTGGGACGGAGGCTGTGTTTGTGCAAGGGGTGCGATAAGGTGATATGGTCGCCTGGTGTGGAAGTGCAAAAGCTGTGAACCTGCGTTTACCTTTGGATTTCTGTGAAAGGGTGGTATATTCTAAATCGTCTTTGATTGTCTGCAGGTGAGCTACTGGGTCGCCACAACAATCTGCTTGCAACCGCTCATGAAGCTCAGGGTGGAGGTCGTCGAAAAGTTCATCCAACTTGCTGCGGTGAGTAACGTTGTCTGTGTGCGTGTGTGCGCGTTTGCATGTAGGCAAAATCACTTTAGCTTGCACGTTTCTGTGGGGTACCAGAAGTTAATTGTCGGTGTTGTGAGTGTGGAAGCGTCGCCCACTGACCCTTCTCTGCTCGTCCATGTGTCTTTCTTTGCGTAATAATACGCTCAATTCCATTTAGGATTGCCAAGCGTTGGACAACTACAACACTGTGATGGCAATCATTTCTGGGCTCAACACGTCCTCGGTGCAGCGTCTCAGAAAGACGTGGCAGGTGCGTCTCCCTCTGTGTGTGTGTGTGTGTGTGTGTGTGTGTGTGTGTGTGTGTGTGTGTGTGTGTGTGTGTGTGTGTGTGTGTGTGT
>CALSCR010000104.1:0-21102 GCA_943704495.1 Pigoraptor chileana
GGGGGGGGCGCATATGTATTTGCTGACTAAGCGGCTGCGCTTGCGGCGTGCAGGTGCGTGTGCACATCGCTGCAGTCGGAGGTGCTGGCCGGCATCAAGACGGACGGGGATGCGCAACGCAAGGGACTGTTTCTCTCGCACAACAATTTCGAGTCTCTCTGCAAAAATGTTGCAATGGTCGGTGCGCGGCCAAAGCGATTCGAGATGGAAAAGAAGCACAGCGTGAGTTGCTGCCTTGACCGCCTGGGGCGATCATTTTGCGTCCCTTTCGTTCAGCTTGTGCAGTTTGTCACTCCAGTGTATGCGCGCATGTGTTGACATCAGCGTTGTTTTCTCTTGGCCGTGAGATAGTGCCTTTTGTTGTGGAAAGTGCGTTTTGTGGTTGGTTTTATTTTTTTGTGTTGTAAACAGAGGGGTTAACCGGCGTACATGGAATAGCAGCACCTCCGACATGATTTACACCACGATCCCACTATGCTGCCGTATGTTTGGATGCAGGCGTCTCTCGGACTCTCTTCGAAGAGGGGATCGTCGTATAGCAACGACAACCAGCGCACCACGTCAAATACCTCTGTCATGGGGCGCACAAATGCACTCTCGCCAATCTCCGCATCGCCATCTGTCGAGGCGTCGTCCTTACCAACCAGCCAGACTGCCGCGACTCTTGCGTCTGTGGCTTCACCGGCGCGCCGCCGACCGAGCGACACGCCCGCTCCCACTGCGGGCTCATCTGCGGCGGCGTCGTTGAATACATCGTCGTCGGGGGCGGCGTTGAATGCGCAGTCGTCGATTGGCCATGGTCTGTTGCCGATGGGACTGCCACTATTCTTGTCACGTGGGCCCGCCGCATCCCCCGTCCGCCGCGTGCTCTCGCGCGTGTTTGGTGCGCCTCGTGTTGGACTTGTGGAGGGGGCGTCACTAGGCAGTAGCGAATCGTTGTCGCAGTCGTCGCAGTCGTCGTCGGCGCGCATGGATTCGCTCCTACTTCACGTGGGCGATGCTGCGGATGTTGGTGTCACACAGCGGACGATTGATCTTGTTGCCACCCACCTGTCGCTGCACTTGCCCAAAGATTTGAGGTGCGCTACGTAATGTCTGCAGTGGTGGTGTGCGTCTTTGTCAAACTGGATTCGTTGTTGTAATTAGGCAAGGATACACTACACACACAACTCAACTCACGTACACTTGTATACGCGCACGAACGCACACTTACGCACACTCTTATTTACCGTAGTCTAGGGGTTCAGCACCTGAGACACCGGCTGTTCCCTATTCCCGCCTGCAAGAAGTTGGCATCAATCTGCGCACATGGACTCAACCATACGCACACTGTTTGTGCTTTCCTTGCAGACACCGCGCGCACGGGTGGGCGAAAGAGTATGCCGCATGCCAGATGCTCCAGTCTGCACAGCTGTTTCGTCTCATCACGGAGGCCGCGAGAGAGGAGCGGGGAACAGAGGCGTGGGCGTCATCGAGCCCGTCTCAGTCAACATCCTCCACGGGACCCTCTTCCCATCCGGAGAGCATTGTCGGCTCCACCGACAGCGACCATTCGCGGGCGAGCAATACCAATATTGTCAACAGCATCATCACCAACAGCATGACCATCGGCGGCGACACGCGGCGGAACGGGCCCGCCGCGCCGTCTCCCGTGGGCGCGTCGCACCGGCGGGGCAGCAGCGCCCACCAGCACCACCACCAGGCGGCGCACCCCGGCAGCAGCCAGCACTCGACCCCCGTGCGCATGCAGACGGCCGCAATCAGCGTCCCCGAATCCCGGCCGCGCAAACTGACGGTGGGGTCGCTGCCCACTCATTTTGCCGCATATGACGCCATGTCACTGCGATCGACGGACCCCGACAGCGTCTCGCTCTCGTCTCACCCGGAGCTTACCGGCGCATGGCCTGCAACCCCGCGACCGGTCAGTCTGCCGCCCCGTCCCGCCGGGTCCTGGTATGCGCATGGCGGCCCGGTTGCCATGGGCGACAACACCATTGCGTCAGAAGCCTCCATGGAACTTGCGAGGGCGCGCGTGGAATTTCGCCTTCTCGAGCTGCTGTACTGCGCTCTCGAGCAGCTGTCGTTTCCGTTTCCGTCGGCGTTCCAATCGCGGCTGACGCGCGTCGGATTCGACGTTCTCCCAAGGCGCACCTTTTGCGACTATCTCAGAAGAAATGTCTTCCGCATTACGGAGGATTTTGCCATGCACGTGCTCGAAACGATGGTGCAGGCGGCGCAGAAGCGGACGCACCCGGCGCCCCATGCCGCGCACGCGCCGTCGACACCCTCCACGCCGGCCACGCCACACACCGCGGGGTCGGCATCGGCGTCGGCGTTCGTCTTTGGGCGGGGGGCGGTGCTGAGGCAGCTGTCGACGGGTGCGCGGCCGCCCGCCCTGTCGCCGGACGACGCAGAGTTTCTGATGCACATTGCATGTCGTCTGCCCACGCGCAACGCCGTGGTGCGGTTCATGCGCGAGTGGCGGGACGTCATTGGCGACCGCTATCTCGCCATGCAGTATGCGGGGCAGGTGCTTGCGAGACACGACAGCGCGGTATCGGCCACGCGGCAGCCACGTGACCGCAGTGTGGGCTTTGATTCCATTGACGACAATGACAGCGACGACGATGACGTGACCGAGGCCGTGTCGGTTTCTGCCGCTGCCGAAGCTGCGCTTACTGCGGCAGAGGGGCAGGTGCTGCCGGCGCCAGAATACGCTGAGGGCCTCGGTGCGATCATGGACGGCTCCATAATGTCGAGTCTGACGCGTGACGGTCACGTGAGTCTCAGCAACCGTCGCTTTGTAAAGTTCATTCCACTCGCACTGCTGTTGCGCCACTCCAAAAGCGCAGCGTCCGAATATGCCGAGTGCGAGCCAAAGCGGTACGCAGATGCGCTGGGCCTTGCGTCCACTGCGTCGGTTGGGGGCACGGATATGGACAATGCCGTGATTCTGCTGGCTGACAACTACATCCACACGGACATCCCGGAGTCCATTGCTCTCTTCCAGTAACGCACCAATAACGCACCTGTAACGCAACGGGCGGGCGTGGGCGGGCGAAAGGCCCATGCTCCGTTTGTGTTGGCGGCGGCGCACTAAACTCTGGACGTCATCTATCAGCGGCCCACTTGACGCATGATTGTTGCATGCACACATGAGTGGCGGCCTTATCTACGGAGGCGACATAATGAAGTGCGCGAGCGTGCGTGCAGTGAATGCATGTATTCGCGGACATCCGCAAATCGAAAGCCCCAATGACAAAAACTGGATATAAACACACGACCCACTCACATAGGAGCCACACCGCCCCACATCGAAAGAAACAAATTCGTCCCTGGCGCAATACGGCGCCACTATCCCACACAATAATGCACCGACGACGACCGCCACAGCCGCAACAACCGCAACACTCAAACGGACTCACTACGCAATCACCCGCATCCTCCAATCATCATCACACACAGATAACGCTTCGGTTGCGTTTCTATACAAAAAGTTGGCCAAATCCAAGAAGAAAAAACAACATACACACGGCAAGTCCACTCAGATTTTCGAGGGATAGGTGCCCTCGGCCCGCTGCGCATCCCAAGACTCGACCTGCAGTATATTAGTATGTGCATTGGCATTGAGCATTAATTGAAGATCAGGCAAACTTACAGAAAACAACAACGGAACAAATGAACAAATTAACAGATGAAGACTCGGGGTTTGCGCGGGGGTTTGCACGGACCGCCAATTATCTTCACAAAATCCAAACTATTGAGTCCACACACTGAGCGTGCATTTCAAGGGCTGTGAAACGGATCCGCTGACATACAATACCTACACACGCAAATATTTTTACAAAAATACACAAGACGGCCCAATGCAGCCAAATCCTTATGAGAAGTACACGTATTGACGAACCACACAAAAGCACAATAGAGTTCCAAATGCAAAGCACCGGAACACACGGACATGCAGACAGAGCCACGCCGCCACAGACACCACTCAGACCCACCCATTCGACAGGGCAGAGTGACTTGTAAGCACGGAGAAACTGCTTGCACGGGGGGTAGTCCTCGCCCTTGGCCTTCACGCACTTGTGAAAGTCAACATAGTTCTGCCAGCAGTTACGCGTCTGGTTCTGGTTGGGGAAGCGAGCATCGAACCCCTGGGTCTTGATCTCCACCTGATCGGCCATTTTCTATTTCTACACACACAAGTGACGAGTAGGAGATGTGAATGGAGTGTCATCAGCCAATCATTTAAAAGCACAATCAGGCAATAAGTACCATAATAGCATTAGTTACATTAAGCTCAGGAGAATCAGCAACAGAGTATATCGCTTTGGCCCTGTCCACGCGGGCGAGGTCGTTGACGTGCAGCGCGCATGAACAAAACACGCCCAGATGCTTCATAACGCACAGAATACAATGTGAAACAAAAGAGAATTCCGTTCACAAGCGCGCAACACGTTCTCGACACCCAAACACAGAAGGCAGAGAACCATGCAGGAAGCAGGCGGCATCAACTATTAAAAAACCACGAAGCTCCACACCCCTTTAACAAACCAAGCAATTTAAGCGCACCAACAAAGAGGATAAGACCAACCTTCGACAGACAAAAGCCGCTTGCGTGAATGCAAAGAAATGGGTACACTTGCACGTGGGCGCTCCTCCTCTACATGTTGATAGAGAACGAGAACGAGAAAGATGCAGGAGACAAAGGATGCATGATGGGACTGGTGATGCAGTGGGTGATGCAGCTTCAGTGGACACAGCACTCGCTGCAGGCCACACGGAAATAACGCGCAAATTGATACTCAGCCCATACTGAAGGATGCATGAAAATAAAGCAAATCGCACATCGCAATCTGCGAGGAATACGGGCCGACATCCGGGGCACCAAACAACAGCTGGATCACGTGATATGGCTGCGGCGTCATGTCGGCAATGACGTCCTTGGCCATTAATTTGGAATTGGAAGCGAAAGCGGCTTCATTTTTGGCAATCGATGCTATTTAAAAGTCCGAGTCATATTTTGCTTTCCAGCGTCAGTTTTTCAGATTGCAACCCACACATTACACATTATTACCGCATTTTCCGAAGGGGAACAGGCAGAGATGTGCTGTTATTAATCAAATGCGAAAGAGTTCAGATTCGTTCATTCGCCGTCCTTTGCCAAGCGCATTCGTGTAAGGTGGCCGATTGCATGTCGGCTTAACGCGGGCGAGGAAGTGTGAATGAGCGCGCAGTGGGCCGGTGCCGGGGTCGAGGTGGGCTACATCAGCTGTCTTGCATCAGCTGTGCCTAATCCCATCCATGTGCCCTGTTCCGTGGGCCATTCTGCTTTTAAGCGGTTGCGTTTCTCGATTGCAGTAATGCACGATCCAACGGAAACAGCGCTCAGCTCCGCGTGTGGTCAAAATGTAGCCATCCAAAAGCACAACTCAACAGCAGCGCATATTTTCGTTTCTCATACCTTTATTTTCATTCATTTATGCAACAGCACCAAGGTACCGGAGGAAGCGTGAGTGCGCCTGCGCCGAGTGCCGCTGTACCGGGCTCGACCGCCGCCGCCCAGCAGTCGCAGAGCTCTGGCACGTACACATCATCTCATTCGGCAGAGTACGATCCAGCCTACATCTATAGTCAGGGATACGTTGGACAAACAGAGCACGCCGGCAGCAAGCAGCCTCCCGCGCCAGACAGCTCGGCTGCGTCGCAATACAGCAACTATTGGCAACAAGCGTGAGTATGCTGAGCTCGTTTTTGATTCTTCGAAACTACACCTGATGCAGTTGGTTTCGATAACAGTGATATTCCATTGACGCCATACTGTTCTGCGCATGTCTTTTAACTGGCATATGCACAGACAACAAGCGCCGGCGTCAGGGGGCGCTTACTCGCAACACAGTCAATACTATTCGCAGCAGCCTACAACGCCTGCTCAGGCGACCCCGGCATATAGCGGCCAGCCGAACTACTCCGGGTACGGTGGCCAGCAGCAGCAGCAGCAGCAACAACAACAACAACAACAACAACAACCACAACAGGGATATTCTGGGTACTCACAGGGCGGCTACCAGTATCCTCCTCAAGCACAGCAGTCGCAGTACGGCGGGTACGGCACATATCAAGGAAGCAACACGCAGGGTAATTACCCCTACACACAGGCGCCCGCATCAACGCCGGCGACTGTGGGGTCCGCACCGGCACAGTACCAGTACGGACAATACGCTGAGCAGCAATACGCCACGCAGGGACAGTCGAGTGGACAGCCGGGGCAAGCCACACAGCCTGCCGTGGGTGCTTTGCAGGCGGCGCCGGGTGGTGCGGGTGGTGGCGACGGATCGGCGTCGTCGACCTCTGATTCGGCGGCGATTGCGGCGGCAAAGGCTGCGTACGCGATTGCGGCGGCGACCAACACCGGAAGTGCCTCACAGCGACGGACGAGTACACAGGGGACGCCTGGATACGCCCCGCCGGCACAATATCCGCCTCTGGGGCAGCAGACACAGTACTACGGGCAGCCCCAGCAGTACTCACAGCAGCCTCAGCAGTATTTGCAGCAGCCCCAGCAGTACTTACAGCAGCCTAAGTATCAGGCACCCGCAGCGCCGCGTCCCTATCAACAGCAGGCACCTTACCAGCCGCATTCTGTGACACCGCAGACCTCAGGAAGTGCCCCTCCAGTGCGACCTCCTGCAGCAGCCCCGGCGTGGCAGTATCAGCAGCATAAACAACAACAACAGCAACAGCAACAGCACCAACAACAGCAACAGCAACAGCAACAGCCTTCATTTGCGCCACCGTACTCCCAACACACGTCGCCAGCAGGGTCACCGGTCACGCGAGCAGGGCTGGTGTCGCCCGGTATTCCTTCAGCGAAGCCCGTGTTTTCGTATGCGGCAGCCCTCAAGGGCACGCAACCTGCCGCTCCACTACAACAGCAACAGCAGCAGTATAATCAACAACAACAGCAGCAGCAAAGCAGACCCCCACTGCAGCCGGCTTACATTGCAGTTGGTCCGCCAACGAATCGGCCATCGCGGTTTGGGGACGCTCCCTCCTCAGCGCTTGGTCTCCCGCCCTCACCGGCGAAGCCAGGCGCCGCACAGGCCAAGGAAGACGATAAGTTCCCGCCGGCCTTGGAAGACTACATTGTGAGGGCGTGGCGGGACCATACGGCGGCAGAGGACGTGCGTGAAATCGAGAGGTTGCTGTCTGACATTATAGCCGATGCAAAGATGAAGGGCGACATACAAACACGCAACTGGGCGCAGTTTCCTTTGCCGCGCATCGGAGGAGGCCTCATCAGCAAGGGCGGTCTGAAGTCGGCTGCAAAAAAGAAGGCCGATGAAAAGCGCAAGCGGAAGGGGACGGACGACGAGGACGACGCGGATGCACCGACGGATGCGGTGCTTCAGGCGCGCGCCGCCCGCTTCGACATTCAGCCCGACGATATGCCCCTCGAGAAGCCGCCCACAAAGAAGGCAAAGAAGGGCAATCCTGCCCGCAAACAGGCGACGACGTTTTCACAGTTCAATGTGAGCATGGCGGACGAGGGCGGCGACATTGACTGGGAGACATACACCATCAGGTGGGAAGTGGCACCTGCTTCGTGAAAGTCTCGTTGTGGGATGTTTGTCGCTTGTCGTTTGTGCTTTGAAGACTTCCATTTTGGTGCATTGCGGGTGTGCCACTCAACGGCAATCGGATTTGACTTTGCGCACTTTTAATAATCGTTATTTTGCTCCCAGGGGAACGAGCACCGCCCTCGAAAAGCAGTACTTGCGGCTGACGTCGGCACCTGATGCATCGACGGTGCGCCCACAGCACGTGCTTGCGCGGTCGCTGGAGATGGTGAAGGGGAAGTGGCGCGAGAAGAACGACTACCACTATGTGTGCGAGCAGCTCAAGTCCATCCGCCAAGACCTCACGGTGCGCATGGCCGTCCTCTGCCTCTGTGTTGTTTGTGCCGGGCTTGTGTTCATGCCTGTCTCTGTCTGTTTGTGCCTGTGCTCGCTTCTGCATTTGTGGTGTGGGTGGTGTAATCGTAGCGGGTTCTCCTATGAAGGAATCCTGGATTGAACGAGGTGAAAAGAGCGTTACTGATTCATCCCGGTCGCTAATTAGCCTTGTTCTGCTGTCATTGTACTCGTTTTTGTCCCGGGACTTTCGGTATTTCGGAATGCCTGCTTTCGGAAATTGTTATATCTACGTCCAAGAGCATGACATGTGTTGTTCACTATGTAATGCACATTTTCTCTGCGAAATCGCATGCAGGTTCAATGCATACGGAACGACTTCACAGTGCTTGTGTATGAGACCCACGCTCGAATTGCGTTGGAGAAGGTGTGTGTGTGTGTCTGAAACAAAAAAACACGTTATGTATTGATTTTGGGCGTCTCAGTTTTGATGATGTGCGTGTGGTTGTGGCGGTTGATGGATGGCGAGGGAGGCCTGTGGTGGTGTGGGGTGTGGGATGAGTTGGTAACGCACTGTGGTGAAGGTTGTGTGTGAGGTGAAGCAGTGGTGTGGGGAGTCTGCACGACTCCGGGTCTGTGAAATCCACTTCTTGCGCCTGCGGCCAACACAAACGAGTGCTTCCCTCTTGCATCCGTCCCGCTCGCTGCGTGTCGCAGGGTGACGTGGGCGAGTTCAACCAGTGCCAGAGTCAGCTGAGACTGCTGTTTGCCGAGAACATTCCGGGCCACGTGACCGAATTTATTGCGTATCGGATACTTTACGCCATTTATCTCCGCAATGACGTTGACATGATGAACTATCTTGCCGAGCTCTCGGCCAAGGACAGGCGGGATGCCGCCGTCAAACACGCCCTCGAGGTGCGCTTTGTGTCAATACTGAAATTGGCCCTCTTGTATGTCTCGATATCGAGCACGTGCCCACGTTTGATTTTCTGAGAGTGTCGCATGACTTGTTTTGCGTGCACGTTCCTCTCTCGCCATTCTCTCTCACCACGGACGGACCGATTGTTCCATGTGAGTCTGCGCGCACACTGACGCTCCCCGTATTTATTGTCGCTGTTCACGTGCTGCATCCGCACAGGTGCGCGAGGCAATTGCATTTGGGAATTACCACTGCTTTTTCCGCCTTTTTGCCGATGCTCCCAACATGGGCGCGTATCTCATGAACAAGTACGTCGATCGCGAGCGCGTCGCCGGACTCAAGGTCATGATCAAGGCGTGAGTGTCACTGTCCCATCCTGTCATCCTGTCATGTGCATCTGAGGCCGATGTGCGCGAACAGGGACGCACACGCCCGCACACTCCAATTGTTATTGCAAGCGATCCTGAATGGTTTTCTGGACCACCGCCCCGTATGTGCTGCACACAGGTATCGACCGACACTCCCGGTGGATCACGTGCGCACGGAGCTTGCGTTTGAGAATTCCCGCGACGCTATCAAGTTTCTGCGGCTGCAGGGGGCTGTGTTCACCCCGGACCGGAAGGCGGTCGACTGCAAGGAAACAGCCGCTGTGTTTGCCGCCAAAACCGAGTAAGACTGCTGTGGTCGTCCTATCGGCCTTTCCGCGATCGCGTGCGTGTGACTTCGTGTGTATTTGTGATTATGTGTGTATGTGTCAATGTCTGTGTGTGTTTGTGTTTATGTGTACTGCATTCTTTGTCGCCATGGATGTCCGTGTTATGTGCCTGGCCTATCATCCCAGATGAGCCTGTGCCTGCCGCCATCTCTCAAAGTGTGTCAATTAAAGGCACTGTCGGTGGGGATTGCGCTTCTGCGTTGATCGCAGCAAACTTCCCCTTCTTGCCGATCGAACACAAAATTCACGAAATTGTTGCATGGATAGCCAATGGACACAATGATATGGAATCCGCTTTAATCTTTGTTCGTTTTCAACAAAATTGTGCTAATCGAGCAACACTGATGGCTCGCGTTCGACTCCACAGTCGCACGCATACACACACCGAAGTCACTTTTCTCCCACGCACATGTGCATGCACATGCACACAGGAGCCACGATAGCGAATAAATTCAGCAGAACAGACAGCTCCCGCTTGTTTGCAGTGCGCGCACCCTTCCTTCACAGCGACCTGACGAGGTCCTCAATGGTATGCGAGTCGTTGTTTCCACTCTTCTCCTCGAGCTTTGTGCGGCACCGCTGGCTCTTGAGGCGGTGCTGCTTGAAGCGGAAGCGCTGAATCCACCGCGCACCCTTGGTCTCGGGAACTTGCGTGGGAAACACGCTCCCATACGGGCAAAACGCAGGCATTACAGAGGCCTCCGACTGCGCATCGTCGTTGTCATCGTCGGCACAGTCGGTACCCCGGGAGGGTACTCTTCGCCCACTAGTATGTGCGGACTCCGTGTCGCTGTGATCCGACACTTCCTCGTGCTCGGCCTGCATTGGAGGGTCGGTGATACGTATGATCGTGAGCACTATAAAGTCCACTTACATATGCGCACGCCAACTCTATAGACCAGCGAGACACACACGCTTTCACAACAAGCCACATAATACATGATGCTTCATACACGTGTCTCAACCAGCTTGAGTAAACTTCGACTGATTTAAAGGGAGACGAAAGTTGTAACAGCCAAAGTGTTGCATGGAGGCCAACACCCACCGCTCTGCTGACGGCCCGTCGTCGCAAGGGCGGGAGAAGAATCGGCAGCTGCTTGTAAGTGTTGTAAGACTGTATGCCGGGGCTTGCAGGAAAGCGAATCGAATTGACGGCGCTCGCCACCTGAGGTGCGGACAATGCCCGACGCGATTTCTCGGAACGATATTTCCGGATGTCCTCGTTTTCGTCACCAGGCGATATAGGCAAGACGGGAATCCCGCTGGCATCCAGCACATGTGTTGCAAGCAACTCATCTTCGTTGCCTTCGCTGCTCACGTGCTTGCATCCACCACACTCGTTGCACTTGGTACAGGGGGCGTCCACGTCGGATGCCGCGTCGTCCGCAGCGTTGTGTTGTCGAGCACGGATGGAGCTACCGGGGCGCCCGCTAGCCGCATGCCCACGCGACGTGCTCGCAGTCCCGCCGCCATGCACACACGCACCACCGTTCCCATGGGCACCTTTCTTCTCGTCGTAGTTTTGGATTGTGCGGGTCCCCACCGAATACGGATGTCGGGCACCAGCGACAATTGAACGAGCGACGGCACTCCCAGCGCCGTTGAATCCGCTCGGAAACCGCGTGTGCATGGGCGACTTTGGGGTTTTTGGGGGGATCTGCTGTAGGCATGGCGCTGGTGATGGCTCTTCAAAATCGCATTCGATTGAAAACGTGAGGGTGGACGCGAATGAGCGCCCTGGTGGCGGTTGTCTTGGCGGAGGCGCCATTTATCCCTCCTTCGATCGTTAACAACAAAATTCCTTCTTTGCTTTTGCTCAAAAATGCACAACTCTGTAGTAAGCTTATCCAAAAATTTCTGGGAAAAAACACCATTTGCTCAGCTTTGTAGGAAAGTAATCGTGATTGAAAGAGCGATAAATATGCCCGCCGTTTGACATCGAAGGATTCATCGAAGGAGTTCTGAGGAACAGCCCGCCCAAAAAAGGAAGTCGTCGTCGTCAAGTAGATCACGTGATCGATGCTACTAAAAATAGATGCGGTTGCCATCCAAAAGTGAGATCCTCTGAGCTTCAATTGTGCGCGACATTGTGAAGCGACAGTCAGCAAACATAGTTTACAGGAAACAGAGGATTGATGTTGACGCGTTTCTGCGCCATAATTTGATGAATTTTAATGAGAAGAGAAGATTAACAAGAAACGCAACTGCGAATCAAACAAACGAGAGAACAAAAGGGTCGCCACACGCGAAGGAACCGGCCAAACTGCGCATGAAAAATAGAGTGAAACACCAGAAGAGTAACAACAGAAAGATCAAAGGCAACGCAGCAGATTGAAGAATGGACGCCTTCAAGAGAGAGTACAGCGCAGACACGAATGTGCGAAGACCAGCTCGAAAGCGAGAACAGGAACTAAGAACCACCCACTCTGACACTCGCACACATAATGATCAATGCGACGCAACCGGAGACATACACAGCACGTTCTGCGCCCTCACAGGAACGGAGTGAGGACGTTCTGGTGGTTGCCACGCACAAAAATTGTCTGCTGGTGGACAGACAGCTGGTCGAGCCACGCGTGGAACTCGCGACCCGAGGTGTGCTTGCCTGGGAGAGGCATTGTCACAAACGACACGAGGCTCTCGCGCGTCTTCTGCTCGATCGACGACGAGTACTTTGTGAAAGGCGACGGATCCACAATGATGGGATTGTTTTCACTGTCGATAATGCGCGGCTGCTTGTCGGAGCTCGCGATGGTCCCGGTCGTGTGGACGTCAATGCGGAAGCCCTTGAGAAGCTTGTCGAGCTCCCCCTTCATGTCAGGGGCGTTTTCGCCCGCGGGCTGTGGCACAAACACGCGAAGCGGCGCCTTGGTCCACTGGTAGTTGCGCGTGAGCAGATACGGCATCAGCATGGTGAGGCCACCGTCGTCACAGAGCCAAAACACGTCAATGTTCCCGGCATAAGTTGCCTTGGGAGAGTAATCCTGGAATAAAGTGCGCGACGACCGCGCCACAATGACGCCCATATCAAGGCGAAGGGCGTTGCGCACCGTCTCCACAATCCTGTCGAGATCCGCGTCCGGCGCCCTCTTCCAGTCGTCGTTGAACTCCAAAAACGCAATGTTCGGTCGCACCTTGCTGATACCAGCCGTCTGCATCATCCCCACAATGCCATCTTCAACCGTGGGGCTGATTACGTTTGCGCAGAACGCGCGCGCACGCACCGTGATATTGACCGACCGCGGCAGCTGCGTCAGGGCGTCCAGATTCGCCTTTGTCATTCCGCCCGCGATAACAGTGCCTTGCACAATCACGCCCCGTCCCTTGTAGAACATGGCCGCCATCTTCAGTATCGACTCAGAGTCGCGGCAGTAGTTTGCGGGGATGAAAAACGACGGGCGGTAATTCTTGACGTGCGTCTTCATGTTGCTCTCCATCGTCCAGAGTGCCTTCATCGCGTTGACATACGTGAACGATTCGTGCGCGTCGCCCAAGTTCATATTGACCTTCTTGAGCTCCGTGTACTTGTACACTATGAGCGAGAACACTGTGATGATGATGGCGGCAATGTAGTTGGTGAGGAACATAAAAATGACGCATCCGACGACGCCAGAGAGTGCGTGCCACTTATTGTACCAGCGAAATGATGGACGCCATCCGACACTGCAATAGAAAGGCATTAACATCAGAGAATGAAGGAAGAGATGTAGGATTCAAGTCAGCGTCTTTTGCGCGATGTCCAACTCCACAAGTGGATGGCATCAGGAAGAAATAGCCACATATGGGCATCAATTCGCGACCCACAACGAACACACGACCAGCGACATAAGGACAGGTGACGAGCGCCCGTCCCATCGCATCACATGAAGCAGCCCACCTTCGTCCGATGGAGGCCATAAAGCAGGCGTAGTTGATGATGCCATACATAAGGGCTGTGTGGAGTTGGGGTGTTGGGGTGTTGCGCAAGGGAAAGAATATCAGACTTTATGCGACCGACGACGCCGACAACGGTCGGTGCAACTGCAACACAGCGCAAGACTGACTACTCAAAAAAGAAACTCACTGTAAAGGCACGTGACAAAGGGAGCGATCGCATTCAGGTTGCCGCCCGTCGCAATAATGACGAGCGAGGCGACCAAAATCGCTAGCATGTAGCCCCGGATGGGGTCTCCGCCCTTGCTCAGCTTGGCAAACATCATCAGCCTGGGGAAGAGGCCGTCCTTGAGCGTGGCCGCAAACACGCGCGGCGCACCCACGAGAAGACCCAGCGCCGTGGAAAGCGTCGCAGAGAAGATGCCCGCGTACACAACCGGACTGAAGATTGAAATGTCAACCATGAAATTCTGCGTCTTGATGTTCTGGAGGAGCGCGGGTGTCGCGAGGGCGGCGTTGAAGATAAGGATGAGGAGGTACACAACCCCAGTGTACGCAATCGCACCCAGAGTGCCAACAGAGATGTTACGACCGGGATCCTTAAGCTCGCCAGACAGATTGACACCGGCGAGAATGCCCGTTACCGAAGGGAAAAAGACGCCAAGACATGTCATGTACGTAACGCCGCCCGTGTAGTGCGAGTCCCAATTGGACTTGAGCGAGTCGGCGGACCATCCCGTGAAGCCGTCGAGGTATCCCGGCTTCCGCACGCACGCGCCGATGAGGAAGGAGAGGAACCCGCCCATGATGCAGATGAACAGGGCGAGGTTGATGTGATTGACCCATCCGACGCCCCCGAGGGCAATCAGCGTGATGCCCGCATTCGCGCCCAGGGCCACCAGCGCAGTGTCCCAGTCACGCGACCCCGTAAAGTAGCTCTCCGCATACAGCTTAACCACCTCCTCGGCAAAACCGACCGTGTTCAGTGCAATCGCAACCATCTGCGAAATCGTCACCAGAATGCCGATCGTTGTCCCAAACTCAATGCCCACCGAACGCGACACGATAAAATATGGTCCACCTGCAGAGAAACAGCGTTGCCATGCGCGCACGTGAGCCCGTGACACATCCACACACGGGAACAACAAACTGGACTAAAATTAGGAGCTCTCAAGCACCGACACATTCACGGCACACGCTAACATTGATGGGGCATTCGTGGTGCAGTGGCAGTGCATGACATAATCCCGATGGAAAACAATAAAGGTTGCTCACCTCCCATGACGCGACCGTTTGTGCACAGAGCAGTGATTGAAAATGTCGTTGTGACCGTGATGTAGATGGAGGTCGTGACGAGCAGAATTGACATACCAAGACCGGCTGCACACAAAAAGTGCGGCAAAAACACAGAAAATATGAGAGCATTGTCCGCGATGATAAGCGACAAAGCGAATTAATAGGAAACCCAAACGGACAATAGTAGTATCCATGCTCATTTGAGCCACTCTACTCACCATTTCCAACGAGCCAGCCCATGCGAAGGAACATCATGACACCTGAAAAGCAGTGCGCGCGCATTGTAAAATGCGACAAAATGATTAGAGGCATGTACTAACACGCGAGGATGCAACTACACACCCCTCCCACCGAAACCACAACTTACCAAAGATGGAGACTGCGACACGGATAAATACACCGTTGAATGTGCCGTACTTGCGCAGCTTCTCGTCCTCGTCGGCGGTGATGTCGGGGGGTGCGCTCAGCGACGCCATCTCTATGAGTTTGGCACGTGTCTTGTCGTCAGCCAGAGCAAACTCCGAGGACCTGCGGCGAGCTGTCTCGATATCAACACCAGCTCCCGCTGCACTCGCGTTGAGGTCCACAAAGAAATTCGCGCCGTTCTCAACGCTTCCGCGGGGACCGTCATCTTGTTCGAGAAATAATTGGAGATTAAGTCGCCCACCGGGAGTCGACGTTGCATACGCCGCCGACCGTGGAAGGGCTTCGTCCCAGCCCTCCGTCGACGGCTGCAGAGGATCAAAAGGGACGTTCGGAGAGTCTTCCATGCCGTACTCGTCCATCTCCTCGAGCACGAGGGCTCCGTTGACGTACGGCCCGCGCCCCATTGTGTTGGCCCGTCCCGGACGGAGACTACTTGTGGTGTGACGGAGGGGGAGATAGGACCATGCAGATAATGAAACAAAAGCTTGATGAATGTGTGCGAGCAACTGCGGAAGTACGCAAGATATATGTATCGCATTGGGTGCAGCAAACATAAGAACGGGCGGTGTGTTGGTGTGTGTGGACGTCGCACTAAGGGACTGCCCCAGCAGAGAGTAAGTGTGAGCGGCTGTCGTCTCCGTGCGACTGTCTGCGGTGACCGCCCACACGCGCCGCCAGCCGTAATCTCAAATGAAGTGTCTTTTTTGGCTGTTTTTTCCGCCATTTGTCACATTGATAGCCACGGCATTGCAATTGACCGGTTTTTGAATCCGGTTTTTGAATCAGGAAAATCCTAACCCTAAACACCACAACCCTAGTCAGTCCACGTGACTTATCACGTGCTGTTAAACCGAACCAAAACCAAACAACCAGCGCCGGACTATGAGTGTGAGTACTGTGCCTACCAACGGCATGAAAGTAGTTGTGCGATCCTGCTCCTATATCCCTCCACGGACTTCAGGACTTCAGAAAGTGAGGTCTGGCTACTGAGTTGTGATGCCCCTTCAGGCAACATAAGTCTGCTTTAAGCGGTGTGTGGCATCCCCCTGTGCCTGCAAACTCCTCCCTTGCATCTCAGTGCATGTCGACGACCGGGTGCACCGAAATCCACTTCGCTGTCACAGAAAAGCTGGGCATTGCGTAGTTCCCGAAGTTGTGTGCGTAAACGCACACGGGAAGGTCACCGCCGGCACTATGCGGGGCTTTCTTACGAAGCAGGGAGGGATTTATCGCTCGTGGAAGCGGCGCTGGTTTGTCCTTGAAAACAACTACATTCTCTACTTTGAATCAGAGTCGGCGCAGCGTCCTTTGGGCTCCATTCCCCTCCCGACCATCTCAAAGGCATGCGAGTCGACAGCAAAGCATGACCACCCAAACTGCCTCGAGATCCACACTCCCGAGCGAGTGTACTATGCTCAGGCGGACTCGCATGCCGAAATGCTTGCGTGGGTGGACGGCATTGACTCTGCGATGCGCACGCTGCGAGAGTACACGACCGGTGGGAGTGGAGAGCGCAGCAGCCCCGACATAAACACGCCGTCTGCGAGCATTTCTTTCAGCGAGGATGACAGCGCCTCTTTTGTGATGCCGTCCGCGCAGGAACAGGGCCTCGGCGAGTCGTTCACTGTGGTTTCCGGGACAGACACCTTCTTTGAAGAGTATGATCAGACGAAGCTCGAGCAGAAGAGGAAGACCCGCAAAGGATGGGCGCTGACACTGACTGACGCCGCTCGTGTGCGGCCACGGGGTATGCTTCGCACGGGATCGGAGGAAGACACGCTCAGTTCCACCTCCGACGCCCCTGCCCTGCGCGCGGCCGTTGCGGTCTCGTCGTCTCCGGCAGCGCCTGCGGAAGAGACCTACAAGTATGGTCCGGAGTGGGCGCCTCTGTACAAAGCCGCCGTCATTCCCGTCGTGCACCGCGTGGGGGGCGTCGTGTCACCTGAGCACCTCACGGCGCAGCTCCGCGAGTACCTCCGGTCTGTGTTTGAGGTGGACTCACAGTCAGAGGAGGCCGCGTGGATCGATGCTGCGCAGCGTCGCCCGTCGGCCGGTCGCAAGTGTCGCCTGCGCGTGCTTGTTATGGAGGCGCGCGACGTTCTCGCCAAGGACAAGAGCGGAACCAGCGACCCGTTCTGCACACTGGGGCTTGCCAGTGGCAACCCGTCATCGAGCAGCGGCCTGGCGCCAAAGCACCCCGTGAAGACAGCCGTGTGCATGCGCAACCTGAATCCCAAATGGAACGAAGAGTTTGTGCTTGAAATCAAGGACTGCGCCGTGCAGGTGCTTGTGCTCGACATGTGGGACTGGGACGAGGCAACAAAGGTCATGGGCGTCCTCAAGCTCGAGTCGCACGATTTCCTGGGACGCGTGGTGATCCCGCTCAGCTCGGTGAACCCGGGTGGGTCAGATCGGTGGTATCCTCTGGAAAAGCGCACCAAGCGATCGAATGTGGGCGGTGAAGTGAGGTTGCGGCTGTGCTTTGAGGTTGTTGTTACATCGGCGGTGGCAGGAACATCTTCGTCGTCGATGCTCCCGTCAATTGCAGACGACGCCCTCATCGCACAGTACGAAGCACTCGACTTGTTTTTCTTGAAGCAAGCAGCGCGGCTGTGGCGCACGCAGAACCCACTGCAGGTAAATTACTAACTTTGCTTTTGTGAAATTTTATTGCCTCCGTGCGCACTTGTTTTCGTTGTCTTCACTCCTTCGCCGTCTAGTATTGCCGTGCATATGGTGGGAGGCATGCATGTTCTCAACGTCAGCAGCAGATTACTGCCATCCGTATAGTTTCCGCAATTGAAGCGCTGGTGATTAGTTGTTAATACACACACCTTCCGTCTGTGCCTTTTGTGTGTCGTGTGCGTGGCAGCGCCCAAGCTCCAGCGCCGTTGTGCCTGGCGAGCCGTGCCACGAGGAGTGTCCTCCGTCCCCGCGGAATTTTGAGGCGACGCTTTGTGCGCAGGCCTTGTGCATACTCGACCAGCACGCCATCCAGCATGGCATTTCGTGCCTGGACAGAGCCATTGCGCGCGTCAAATCCCTTGCGGCAGTGGAGCGCTCTAACTGTCACATCGCCGCAGAGACGCTTCTGACGCACGTTCGGGAGCTTCAGTTTGAGCTTTGCGCCAACCAAATGCGCGCGCCGTCTCTCGCGGACGACGCTCCCTTTGCACACGCACTGTCGGCGCTCGTCGAATCGCTGTCGGAGCGCATCCGCGAGCTGCGCACGCACTTTCCGACGACGGAGGTTTCTAGTTCATCCCGCATACGCGCCGTACTGTGCGCCCTGTCGGAAATGTATGCCCTACCTGTGTGGACACGATTCAACGGAGACGCTACAGTGCGCGATGTCGTGCTGAAGCTGCTCGCGCGGCACAATTCGATCAGCTACCGGAACCTCCGCGCGATGCTTGCGGCGGACGACACCGGCTGCTCGGCGGGATTTCTAGCGACCATGACGAGTGCACTGACGCGGGAGCTCGTTGACTTGGCACCGTGCTATGAGCGCGCCTTTGTCGACACGCTAGGCATTTCCTTCATCCGGGAATGCGCGGCCACCAGTCTCGGCCTTCTCTCACGTGATGTGTCGCGAGTGCTCGGGCCGATGACGAGCGACCCGCCAGCGGACCCGGATGTGTTTGAGCTCTATTACGATTTGAAGAAGCTGAATGCAGAACTCACTGTCCGTCTGCCCCGCGAAAAGTGGGTGTTTATCTATCGACGTTGCCTCATTTGTTTGCCGATGTAATCTGTGTGCATGTCCACACACCTACGCCGTGTGCTTCGATGCATCCATTTCCATAATATGCCTCCAATCTGTAACGCGTGGTGCCGCTGCAAGCAACCGTGAGCTGACATGCAATGCGCGCCAACATGAACACCCCGCGCCCACAACAGGCTCGCGGAGCTCCCACTACAAGACTATCACAAGCTGTTTCTCCGGTGCGTCATCAAATGGACCAATCTGTGCCATGACAAAACTCCCGGATGGATCATTTCCGCAATCCACCAGGACACGTGCGAGGTCGTCTCCAAAACGGCAAAGTACTCGTCGTCGGTTGTCGATGCCTTCAGCAATCTCGACCAGGCAAGTTGGCGTGGCAGACAAGTTCACACACAGCATACACGTGCACGCACGTGTGACACATTGTCGCTGGGGTTTCGCACGTATGAATGTCTGATTTGCAGCAATCAACCGCTGGTGGTCCTCTTCTCGCTTTCTCTTTCACTCTGACGAACAGATAACCACTTTTGCAGCACTGACACATGTGCTCTGTCTGTCATGGAACGCATACAGGTGTTTAATTTCCTGAGCCGTCTCGAATGGCCGGATCCCGTCGAGTCGCTTCTGTTCACCACACGCTTGGCGGATATCATTTGTATGGGCGTGCGCGTCTACGCAAATACGGTGAGCATCGTCATGTCAACGGCGCAATGGCTTGCGACACAACAGCTACATTTTCACGTGCCAGTCTGCCTTTGTATTATACGGCCGCCTTCTAACTGTCTCTCTCTCATCTTGTGAAGTCCATGGGCACAGCGCTCAAGACACTAACTTGTATCCTACATCCCACACTTTGGATGGGCGTGTGCCTTGGGTGTTTTGAGTACTGAACGTCGCTCTTTCTCAACACACACCCGACATACACGTGTGACCCAAACAATGCCGATTGCGCAGATCGAGCAAGAGCTGAAGCGGAAGCGGTTTTTCGACGGCGATTCGGCTGGATTTGGAGTTAGCCAAAAGCTGTGCGTGCAGCTGAACAACATTTCCACGGCACGAAACTCACTCCAGAGCCTCTCTGATTCTGTGCTGGTCAGTAGCCCTGGATGTGTCAACCCATACTCGGCCTGTTCGCACCACGCAATGCCGCCGTGTGCGCTGCCATGTCGTCGCGCTGTAGCGTGTTCTTCTTTGCCCACTCACCCATCGGCACACTCTGAGGGCTGTGGAGTAGTCCACGGGCATTACACGCACGACACTGACATGAAATCCCCCATTTTTCTCCCACTCTCGTTCGGACATGTGCAGAAAATTGCGTCCAATTTGGAGGTGTCGGCGGCTGGCGATGGCCACGAGTCGAACATAGCGCTCCTGTTCAACGAAGCATTTGAGCATCTGAAGGAAGTGCTCGAGGCGCTCGTCAATATTGTCGCCGGAAAAATGACTCCGGACATTTGCGGCTACCTCGAACGGTGTGTTTTGGCCGATTGAGCGATGCTCCACCTTGAGCGCATACGACACACTCACATATGGCCTGTGATTCATCATGTGCCACATCATACACACACGTTCCCCCCTCCACACGCACATATACACAGCATCCCTCTCAATATGCCAACAAGCAAATTAGCGAGTTTTTGCGCACGTTTACCTCATGCAATGTACTGAAAATGTCACTCTGTTGCAACGCAGAATGGCTGGAATAACGCAGGTTGGTGGCTCGCGAGAACTCGTCAAGGCCCTCTCCTCATTTGGTCACGTTTTACGAAAGGACAGTGACGCCGAACTGTCCGAAGATGACGTGGAACAAGCGTTAGGGCCATTGCTCAAGTACCTGACGGAAAACCTCGAAACACTCGCCAGCCATCTTTACGACGGCATTTTCCGACGCCTTCTTACGGAAACCTGGGCGTCTGTTGTGGGAAGTCTTAAGTGTGTGGTTGCGCCGACGGAGGACAAGGTTCTCTCACGACAGCAGATAAGCATGATGGAAAAGGTATGTTGTTTAGAATACGCTTCATGTTTGACTCAAGGGACGGTGTGGGTGCGGCGATATTTGTCGGGGGTCTGTACGGTCGCATCGAATTCTTGGGTTTCAATTTTGGGCACTTTTAAGGATCGACCGATTCTGCAACTCATTTCTGCACTTATACACACATACACGCATACACTACACACACACACACACACACACACACACACACACACACACACACACACACACACACAC